>OY856413.1:347508080-347765580 GCA_963693085.1 Alisma plantago-aquatica
CCATGCAATCTAACTACCTCATCTATATAGACTTTGGCTAACTTTGGTGTATCCCATGTTGTCTTAATTGGTAGAAAGTGATAAGACTTTGTCAGCATATCAACTATAACCCAAACTGAGTCGAAACCACGTGGTGTCCTAGGTAATCCAACCACAAAATCCATGGTGATTTGCTCCCACTTCCATTAAGGGATAGGAAGTGATTGCAGAGTACCTACTGACTTCTGATGTTCAGCCTTGACTTGTTGACATACATCACACTTAGCCACATACTCAGCCACATCCTTCTTCATACCTGACCACCAATACAACTCCTTTAGGTTTCTATACATCTTTGTGTTACCTAGATGCATTGCATACATAGAAGAATGAGCTTCCTCAAGAATTTTCTTCTTTAACTCAGTGTCATCTGGAGCACACAATCTATCATGTAGACACAATAACCCATCATTTGAAAATCTAAATTTTGATCTCTTTCCTTTTGTCATATCATGAATGATCTGTTGCATTAATTCTACGTCACTATGCTGAAGCTCCTGAATCTGATCATAAAATGTAGGTCTAAAATGCATTTGTGCACTCATTCCACCTTGATCAGACACATTCAGATCCAAATTCATCTCTCTCATCTTAACTAACATGTCTCTTTTTACACATGCCATTGAAAACATTTTCACAGACAATGTTACTTTCTACTCAGAGCATCTGCTACTACATTGGCATTTCTAAGATGATAATCAATAGTGACATCATAATCCTTTATATGCTCTAACCATCTGTGTTGTCTCAGATTGAGATCCCTTTTTGTGAAAACATACTTCGGACTATTGTGATCAGTAAAGACTTGACATGATTCACCATATAGATAATGACACCATGTCTTTAGAGCATGTAATACTGTTGTCAACTCAAGATCATGTGTGGGATAGTTCTCTTCATTCTTCTTAAGTTTTCTAGAAGCATAGGCCACCACTTTCCCTTCTTTCATAAGAACACATCCTAAACCTCTCCTGGATGCATCACAGAAAACCACATAGCCCTTATCTGCCTCCGATAATATCAAGACCGGTGTTGTAGTTAACTTCTTCTTTAAAAATTGAAAACTTTTTTCACATGACTCAGACCAAACAAAAGGTACATCCTTCCTTTTTAAGCATGTAAGAGACGTTGTTATTGCACTGAAGTTCCTTATAAATCTCCTATAATATCCTACTAACCCTAGGAAACTTCTGATCTTAGTAGGGGTCGTAGGTTTCTCCCACTGAAGAATAGATTCTACCTTCTTAGGGTCAACACTAACCCCTTCTATTGATATGACATGTCCAAGAAAAGATACTTCAACCAACCAAAACTCACATTTGCTAAACTTAGCATGAATTTGATGTTGCCTTAACAACTATAGATCTATCTTCAGATGTTTCTCATGTTGTTACGCATCTTTAGAAGATATAAGGATGTCGTCTATAAATACTACTATGAATTATTATAAATATGGTCTAAAAACCCTATTCATCATGCCGATAAAGGCTACAGGGGAATTTGTTAATCCAAAAGACATAACTACAAACTCATAGTGTCCATACCTCATTCTGAATGCTGACTTCTGTACATCAGATGCCTTTATCCTTAGCTGATGATAACCTGACCTGAGATCTATCTTTGAAAAGATCATTGCCTCACGGAGTTGATCAAATAGGTCTTAAATCCTAGGCAAAGGATATTTATTATTAATTGTTATCTTATTCAATTGTATGTAGTCTATACACAACCGCATGGTTCCATCCTTCTTTTTCACATATAGTACTGGAGCTCCCCAAAGTGATGTCATGGGTTGAATAAATCCTTTATTCAACAACTCATGTAACTGGGTTTTCAATTCCTTTAACACCCAGGTGCCATTCTATAGGTAGGTAATGCTACTGGATGGCTACCAGGTAAAGTCTATATCTCAAAGTCAATATCTCTTTTAGGTGGTAAACCTGGTAACTCATCAGGGAAGACATCTGAAAACTCACATACTACTGGAATATGTACTAGACTGACTACTCTTTTCTCTGCCCTAGCATCCAACACATGTGCTAAAAAGGCCTCACACCCCTTTCTCATCATCTTATCAGCTACAATAGCTGATACTATACATGTGAGAAAGACTTTTCTATCTCCGGTAAAGACACATGAAAAACCACCTTGTTGAAAGATAGCTTCTTTCTTCCAACATTCTAACTGGACATGATATGTCTCAAGGCAGTCCATACCCAAAATGATTTGAAATGAATTAGTATCTAAGGGTATGAGATTAACTGCTATTGTATACCCACTAAAACTTAACAGACGTCTAGGACATAATTCTGTCAAAACTGAGGATTCACCTAGTGGAACTTTTAACAATAACTAATAAGATAAATCATGGGTTAGAAGATTTAGTCCACTAACTATTGATCTTTGAATGAAAGAATGTGTTGCACCAGGATCTATTAATATTGTAACCGAAATGTTGTTAAAGATAAGCATCTCACTTGTCACAACTCTGGGTGAAACTACACCTTCAGATGGTGTCATTGAGAAGAAATGTCCAGTAGCTCTCCCTTTGCCATGTTGTCCTCTCTGTCCACTACCAGTACTAGGTGCTCCCCATGTAGAACCTGAAGCCACTGAAGAACTTGCCCCTATAACTGGAACCTGCCTCTGTGGAGTCTGAAACTGTAATTGTGAACCTTATTCTGAAACATATTGAAGCTTTGGGAAGTCCCTTTTTATATGTCCCATCTATCCACAATGAAAACATATTGGAGCGTTAGTTCCCCAACACTGACCAGAATGTGCTCTGCAACAATTATCACATATGGATGCATCATGTCTCTGTGGTCCTGCCACTGACACTGAAGATCCTGAAGACCTAGTTGGAGGTGTCCATGTAGACTGTGTATTCCATCTACTAGAATTGAGCCTTCCTCCACTTAGTGAAAACATAGATCTTTGTCTCCCAAAACAGCCAAGTGCTCATCCTATCTTAGGAAAGAAACCACCACCTCCTATGTATCCGCCACTACTTTGTCCCCCTCTAATAAAGTCTCCAGATCTTTTCTTACTCTCAGATTTCTTATCAGCATTAAATGACTCTTCTACACATCTCGATGCTTCCACAAATTCCCCAAATTTTTCTCTATCTCTTCGACCAATGGCTGACACAGTGTGTCTAATCGCTGATCTTAATCCTTGTTGAAATCTACTACACTTTTCTACATCATCAGGCACAAGTTGCGGATAAAAATTTGCCAACCTTGTGAAATATGCCTTGTATTCACCAATTGTCATACTTCCTTGTATGATATTCTCCAACTGTTTAATCTTATCACTTAGGAAGGTAGGAGGAAGTTACTTAAGGTGAAACTCATCCACAAAGTCCTTCCAGGTCATCTCCGCACTTCTCCTTTTATCTTCCACTCCCCGCCACAACAGCTCAACATCTCCCTTAAGTAAATAGACTGCATGATTGATTTGCTTATCTTCTGATAGTTACATTAGGTGAAAGACCTTTTCTAGTTTTCGAAGCCACACCTACGCCATAGCTGGATCTATTGTTCCAGAAAATTCAGTTCCACCAAGATTCTTCACCAACTCATAGGATCTCATCAGATCCTTACTAGAAGATGAAGACTTCCTGTCCATCTTGTATTTTTCTTTTGTCTCCAGAAAAATATGATACATCCTTGTTGCCTCATTATCCTCTTCACCTTGAGCCATTGCTCAAAGGTCAAGGCCGTAATGGCTCTCAGCTTGTTCCTCACCATGTCCACGTCCTCTTCCTTCCATCTGCATATTCATAACAGAACACATCTGTTAGAAAATTGTAGTTCAAAGAGGAAAACATCCTAATCCTATTGGTCTCTTATCACCCCTGTCCCAAATCTAAATTCATTTTAGGTTCAATCTATGCTCTGATACCAAAGTTGTTACTCCCGCATCCCACGATTACCACTAATCATGAGATTAGGGCATAATTTTGATGAAATATCCGCCATATTTTTTTTTCTCTAAATATATTATAATAACACTTACTGAACGATAAGTCTTGATTAAGCATAACAACAAGATACAACAAAACTTGTCTTATTACATAGAAGCAAGAGTTTCACACTTAATATACATCATGTATATTACATTTCAAACTTCTCTCTTTTCTCATTCTTTCTATCCCAGGATCCAGGGGAAGGATAAGAGACCCTCTAACTATTCTAACTACTCTTCTTTCAAGACCTCTGAGCTAATCTTGATTAAAATTGGCTTCTGACTCCTTAGGAAGAGCTAATCCTTTACCTAAAAAATTGTTCAGTAGGTTGGTGAGCTACTGGCTCAGTGAGTAGAGAATCAACAGGTAACCAAGATATTTATGATGTTTACAAGTAACAGAACTTAAATGCAATCATGTAAGCATGGCAGTTTAAAACTGTAATTCACTCAGTATGTGAGTAGTACATATATTGAATGTAATAAAAGGATAACCTAACTATTTACATTATTTCAAATCCATTTATTATGCCTTTGGACCTACATGAGGTGTACCACAACATGTCAAAGTATCGTAGCAACCTACGATCTCACTGTACAAGACTTAGAAGCATGCCCGGGTTCCTAAGTCTTTAATCTCAATACCATGTCTACAGCTGGCAACAGCACATCTGCCTCTCGGCGGCTAATGGGAGCGGCCGGATATCTCAGACTCCATGTTATAACCCCAATTTTTGGGTTCAATTGGTGAGAAATGTAATTTCTCATATTAAGGATAATTGAACAAATAATGATGCGATTTGTTTTGAATAATTGGATTTCGTTTAAAATAGCCTTGTTGTTTGATTTGTGGGCTCTATTGGCTATTGGACCAATAACAAAGAAAATTCAATTAGTGAATGAATAATTGAATAATTGATAAAAGAAATATGTAGAAACCCCTAGAAGGAAAATCCAAAGAGGATTTCGTGCCTATTGGGTTCCTTGGACACCAAGGAGTCCAAGGATGCAAGAAGAAATCAATGAGAAAAGAAAAGGTTAACTAAGTATTTCTTTATGAAGAAAGAAATTGGAAAATAATGATATAATGTGGAAAATGAATGAAAAGAGGCATAAACGAGATTTCTTGGGGAAATTTCGTATCCATGAGGTTGTTAATATGAAAAGGAATGCCAATGAGGAAAATAGAAGAGAAATAAAAAGAAATCCCCAAAAAGGAATATTTAAATAAGAAATAAACATGATAATGCAAAATAATGCATTTAGATGCATCTAGAAGGATAATGAGTATCCTTAATGAGGAATTTCGAAATCTTTGAGTTTCTTGGGATCCAAGGAGTCCCAATAAGGAGAAAAGAAAGAGAAAATATCAAATTGCAAAATAAAAGGATAATAGGAATATCGAATTAAGGAAATATGTGATTTTGTTGAGAAAGAAGGTATTTCCTACTTAGGGAAAATATAAATTCGAGAACAATGAATTAAAAGGTATGAACAAAGAGAATAAGAGAAATGATTTTCAAAATCCTAATATCAGAGGAGGAAGGAATAATAAAGGAATATGAAAGAGAGAGAGAAATCTGCTTTTTAGTGAAGGAATATAATTCCTATTGGGATTAGGCTTTATTCCTTCGTGGGCAAGCATGTTGGGGCATGACTACCCTCCTCTATAAAAGGGTAGACCCTTTGGACGAACCCTAGTAGTTTCCTTGCATTTCTCTCTCCTCTCCAGTCTTCTTCTTCATCAAAACCCTAGCTAAGAGAGACTGCGTGGTCGGGAAGTTCTGAGGCGGCGAGGATGGGTTGCAATGTCATTTTGTTGCCCCAAGATTCCAGGGCGAGGCATTGCCATTGTGGTTGTGCCATGGACAAGACACAACAACAACCGCATGGCTGTGGCACCTGCTGCAGGTCGCACGATGACCCTGCTCAAACTAGCGGTGTTGTGCACGAAATAGGTGGCGCTCAGGTGCGGCCGAGGTCAGCGGAGGGGTCTGGTATTGTTACCTTGCTTCCACCACCGTGCAGCACGACGGAAGGAGCTGCAGGACGGCCATGGATCGCGGACCATGCACGTAGACAACCAGTCGAGAGTGCGAGTAGGGGCGGATGCGACATAGGTCGCCGGAGTCGGGACGGTAGCTTCTGGTGGCCATCGAGGTCCGAAGAGCAAGGAGTAGTCGCGTGACGCACGTCTAGGGCGCAACACTGCGCCGTCGGGAGCTTGAAGATGAGGAAACGGTCATTGGACCGTTTTGCCCTCCGAAGAACTAAGAAACCAGTAATCACGCCGAGGGTATTATGGTAATTGGGTTATAAACTCAATCGCGGGCCAAGTTACTTGCTTGAGATGACGTGGCAGCTTCCGGTTGGTCTAAAAAGGTATTTCTTACAAAAATCATAACTCTCTAATAGTAGCTCGGATGACAAAACTTTATATATGAAAATTGATCAGGAGAAAATGAGGAATCTAATAAAAATATAGTTCAAGACTGATTATGTTTTCAATTCAAAAAGTGTATAAAGTTATTATATTGACTAGTTTAATTAATGAAAAACCCTTGGAATTGATAATAATTGAGTATAGTGATGTTCTCTGAATGTTTAGAACGAATATTAATCTGTTGATAATAAAAGGGATGATATTTGTACATAATTAGCTTAAATTAGGGTTTCATATACCTAAATTTGCATTAATGGGCTTAGAAACCCTAATTTAGGAGGATATGTCTTTTAATGATTTTAATTGTGCAAATCTATGAATAAGAAAAAGTTATGTTATAAATCCAATTTGAGTATAAAAGATCATTAATGTGGATATTTTGGGGTTTCTAGTGTGTAAAGTGGAATTAATGATACATTAGGGTTTACTGACATAAATAATGAGAATTGTAGTAATTAGGGTTCCCAGAGAATCGAACTATAATTCTTTGTTGAGTTGTCAATTCAAAGAAACCTAAACATGAATGATCTTGCCATGACTTAAATTGATAACGATAGTAGTTTTAGTGTAAAAGAGATATATTGGATTTAATTGACTTTTAATGGTGTCTATAATGTTGAAATTAGGGTTTGTGGACTAAACAAACATTCACAGTAATAAATGCATAATGAAAGCTAAAACCCTAAAGGATGACCTAGAAATCTTAAAGTGGAATTCAAGTAGATCTTGAGGAGGTTTGGAATAAAATAATGACACTTGGATGTTATGTATTAATTTCAGGATATTGATGATTGCTTGATTGTTTGTTCCTGAATATTAAATATTTGGACTTCAAGTTTCTTTGAACAGGTATGTGGTTACGCTTATGTATAACCGTTCTAGTTTCACGGTGATTTCCGAATGTTTTACCGGTTGCTTTAAATAAAATGTTGGATGTTTATTTAGTTCATGCAAACTATAATGTGGCTATGACTATCACAAAGAGTATATGCCTACAAACTCAGATCCTGGTTCTCTCTGTGGCATAATAGCTAACCTAGTACATGGCTACCTATGGGTAGGTCCATCAGGTTAGAGAAAGACCTAGTACATGGCTACCTATTGGGTAGGTCCATCAGGTCTATAGATGACCTAGTACATGGCTACCTATTGGGTAGGTCCATCAGGTCTATGGTTGACTTAGTACATGGCTACCATGGAGGTAGGACCATCAAGTCATAATGAGTTAGATATTGGGCTATCTTCGGATAGTGCCATGCGACTCTATTACCTAAAAGAGAGGTGATATTCATGTCCACTGTAGGGACAGCCCAGAGTTCGAGAATATGTATGGATTGAGTTGTATGGCTTAAAATGTAATCTTGATTGTTAAATGATTAATTGAATTATTATATTGTTACCATAGTTGAACATTATCTGTTTCCTCCACATACCAGCTTCGGTTGATCGACGTTTTGTTTGTCGGCGTTTTAGGTACAATGAAAAGAACAAACAGTAAAGTGGCACTTGTGATACTAAAAGAGAATTAAAGTACAAAGGAGGATTAGATAGGTTAGTATCAATGTGGATAGAAAACCAAGTTTTCAAAAGGTATGTAAAGAAAATTTTTATTACCATTTTCAGTATAGTCTGTTAGAATTTAATAATTGTTTATGGTTATATGTCGATCCTTTGATCCGGGATTAATGGGTGCGGCTCAACCTCTTGATCTCCCTTAATTGGGGGTTATCGGGAGGTGGGGTCGTAACATTTGGTATCAGAGCATAGGTTCCTCATTTAACCATTAATAATTAGTAAATTTTACAAACTCCATAGAACCCAAGGGAGTTATTAGAGGAGTATCCGAAAGACGGAGGTGTCTAGAAAGGGATCACGACCAGGGGCTGGCAAGATTTTCCTCTGCACCGCTAGTCAGAATACGAGGACTCCCGGACCCGTGTGACCGCCTGGCCAAAGTCATAGGGTATGAATTGAAATAAGATACCTTTAGGACCTCTCATCTTATTCATCCCTTCTCATCACAAATTTCTGTTAAGGACCTAAAGGATTAGGGTTTTCTTTCTTCTCCTCACCCTCTTGAGGTATGGGTTAGGTTAATAAGGTTTAAGGAATCCTCCACTAAATTAATGAAAGGCATGTAAATAAGATGTAACGGACATAAGCTTAATAGATTAAGCACGAAATAAATAATAGATACATGCTTAGGTCATATGACATAAGATGTCATGTCCTCAGAAGAGACCTGAGGCTAGACCTTCGTGTCAGGAGGATAAGTTAGTCTTGGAGATAGCGATCTCCATTGCAAGAAGAGACCTGGCATATCCTCGGAGGATGATGCTAACCCTAACCCTAAGTGAAGGTTAGAGAGAGATGAGTCGGACCAGGTGTTTGAAAGAACATGCCTTTGGGATGCCATATGATCCATGGGTAACCTAGCACCTTTGGCAACCCAACCCTGGGAAGGGTCGTGCATGATAGGGTAAAGGATAGTTCTTTAGATGATGATGATAGTAAAGGACCTTAGAAACCCTATGGGCTTGTGCAAGTAGGGTATAGCTGGCACCTAGGGCACGTCATAGTGCTGACAGTAGGATAACCCTGGATAAGGAATCATGAGTGAGCATAAAGGGTTATCTTGAGCAACCATAAGTTCGAACCTAGGCGTCACCCATGTAGAGCATACCTTTGAGGTTGATCCTTCATGAAAATAGGACCTCTAATGGTGAGGTTGTATGTGGGGTTAGCTCTAGAGAGAGCAGGAAACCCAACAAGGAGGTAGGAAGCCTAAAACCCTGGGATATGAGGAACAATGGATAATAGTGGTTGCCTCATGATCGATCCTTGAAAGTTGATTGTCTTTAGAGGGACCAAACCCTTGAGAAAAGATGAAGCTTCTGGTACCTACGTGCCTATGGTATAGATGTTTACCTTCCGAGGTAGGAAGAAGAGTTCCTTAGACCTAGAAAGGTTTAGTAGTAGGTTATGAGGCCTTGTACCTTGTTGGTTGTCCTTAAGGAGGACCCAACTCTAAGTGTTGCTTGGGTTGAAGGATGACAAAGAGCGCATGTCATACCTTTTTCATGCTTGGTTTGTAGTTAAGAGACAGAGCATGCGGTGAACCTAGGGTTCCTAGGCCTAAGAGGGGAAGTGGTGTACCTAAGGCTCATGATGAGAAGATGAGTTCCTATAGAAGTGAGCATAGTAATCCCCATGAATAGAGGAAAAGAGGAGCCCCTGAAGTTAAAGGTGTGTTTGATGAACCCCTCATATCTAGGTTGATGATAAAGGAAGGTTTGATCTTGTTTCAACATCGAGGAAAGAGGACAAGTATGACCTAGCATATTACAGTAAGTGATCTACTCATGCCTTAATGGCTTGGTAGGATTAAGTAGGTTCGTGTGGATGTAAAGCCTAGACCTAAGAGCTGTTGTGACCTTAGAGATAGTTTTCCTCCCATCCTGGGAGAGGGACCCCTTTGGAAGGGTGTATATCAGTTTTGTTGGTTCAAGGTAACCTAAAGAGGTCTCATAGAATCTTGAGAAGCTAAGTGAAAGGTACATGGTACGAGAGTGAACCTGTAGACCCATAGATATCCATCTCTATTGCATGTGAATGTGTTACCATGGGGGTAACCAGTATGGGGCTTGACTAGGGTAGGCAGGTTGCCATGATGCCTATGAACGGATGGGAGCCAACCCATGAATGCAGAAAGAGAGATGATGAAGACTTGGGTAAGGTTCTAAGTGAACATGTACTATAATGGAGAATCCTAAGTCTATCCTAGGGTCAGGTAGGGATAAGACCGATGAAAGTAGGGGTTGCCTAACTCCCCAGTTGCACATGACCATAGGGTCGGGAGGTAACAGCTATCATTGTCTGAGGGCCATGGGTTAGGAGATTGATCACCTTCATGAACTCATGGGACCCAAAGGGCAGATGAGTAGGGCACTCTCTAGATGCATGAGGGAAGAGGGATGACCCCAAAAGAGTCGGTGCCCTATAGACCTAGAGGAGATGACCAAGGATATAAACTTCAGTAGGTTCAAGACTAGTTTGATATCATGATGTTTGTGATGAAGAGACATATGTGGCACGTTGCAACTTAGATTTAAAGGTGTACTGGCAAGGTGGGATGTACCATCTCTACTCTTGGAACAGGAAGAACTCTATATTTGGACTGCAGCCAAATGCTTATTTCCTCTTGTTATGGGGGTCAGAGATAGGACATTATGCATGTCATACACCAAGGATAAGAGATGATGTAGGTTGGGACGTTGCCACGAGAAATGGGGATAGAGAAGATATCTACATTGGTAAAGTGAATGATGCATGGATGCTTGGTAAACACTAAGAGGAATGAGGTAGTCCCCTTATGAGGATGTTTTTATCATGAGCTATGTGGAACTTACAAGTTATACCAGGTTGAGTTTGATCACCATGATGATGGAATCAGAGAGTGTTCTTATGAAGATACACATATAGTTTGAGGAGACATGATAAGTGAAATACATGGAAGTGTAATGTTACCTAATACCTAAGAATGTGAAGTGGTGATGGATGCTCTGGTTGAGATACATCTGACTTGTTTGATCAGAAGCTATAAAGGGTTGATTGGCTAACCTTAAGTTCAAAAAGGAGAGGTGTTTGGATAACACTCAGATGTAACAAGATGCGTTGAAAAGTTATGGTTGTTTGGTTAGCCAGTCTAGTCCTGGATGCAATGAAAGGATGGTGGTAAAACCTTAGATGTACTTCTTTGGGAGAGAAGGTGATGAAACCCCGACTAGAGTGGTTTAGGGTTTCAGAGGATTTGATCTTGAAAGAATCATGACATATAGGAAATCATGATACACCATGGAAAATGGCAATAACACGTTAGATGCTTAAGATGTGGTTGCATATGGTTTATGGCTATGCAAGCCAGGAGGTAAAGGATGAACCCCAGTAACCCAGTGTATCGATATAGAGAGAATGGAAGTTCATCACTATGGATGTTGTGATAGGTCTCCCCTAGACCAAGGAAGGTCGAGATGCAATATGGGTTATGGTAGGTCGCCTTACCTAGATAACATGAGAAAGAAAGAGGTTTGTAAAGGGACAAATCTAGTTGAGCTAACCATGAGAGAGATGGTTCGACTACACCATGAAGTGAGTTCAAAGGTTCTTGAGTTTGACCTAAAGGTTCTCTTCCATAAAGTGGAAGTAGGTGCATGAAGAACTCAATGTTAGTATAGTTTATCACCCCTAACTATGGTTAGTATGATCCAGACTAAAGGGTCTGATGAGGGCATGTGTGCTCGTTCAGGGTGATATCTAGAGCCAGTTCTTGTCCTATGAAAGATGTGACAATAACCACCATAGCCAGTATCGGGTTTTATAAGAAGCTCTATAAGGGAGGTTGTGTCGGTCACCACTTCAGTAAGGTGATGTTGGTGAAAAGGACCACATGATGGTTAGAAAAGGACCACAGTGCATGTAGATGAAGTCACTTTGATTGTTCAAGGGCTAAAAGGAGCCTAGAGACGATAAGAGTCGTGAGCAGATGCAAAGTAGACTGACATACAAGTTACTGTGGGAGAAAATGTGACATGAAAATCCGACCCCTGTAAGTTATAATTAAGAGAGCTGAGTCCCCGATACATGGGTCCATTAGAGATGGATGGGTGGAGAAGGTTAGGTTTGACCCTACCCCTCAGGATAGAGTAATGGGAGATGTTTTCCATGTGTCCAATTTAGAGCACTATGTGAGGTACCCGACCATGTGCTGAGCAATGAACCTAGTGAGCCCCAAGGGAGGCTGAAATGACCTGAGTCACCTGTGCAGTTTATAGACGCCAGAGTGAAAGGACTCAGAGAAAAGAATAAGTGATGATAAAGGTTATTTGTAAGTTCCATGGGTAAGGCAAAGCCACATAGGGGCCAATTATGGACATGGAAAAGTCTTATCCTGAATTGTTTGTTTGCTTGCCTGAATTTTGAGGACAAAATTCCTATAAGAGGGGAAGGATGTTATAACCCCAATTTTTGGGTTCAATTGGTGAGAAATGTAATTTCTCATATTAAGGATAATTGAACAAATAATGATGTGATTTGTTTTGAATAATTGGATTTCGTTTAAAATAGCCTTGTTGTTTGATTTGTGGGCTCTATTGGCTATTGGGCCAATAACAAAGAAAATTCAATTAGTGAATGAATAATTGAATAATTGATAAAAGAAATATGTAGAAACCCCTAGAAGGAAAATCCAAAGAGGATTTCATGCCTATTGGGTTCCTTGGACACCAAGGAGTCCAAGGTTGCAAGCAGAAAGCAATGAGAAAAGAAAAGGTTAACTAAGTATTTCTTTATGAAGAAAGAAATTGGAAAATAATGATATAATGTGGAAAATGAATGAAACGAGGCATAAACGAGATTTCTTGGGGAAATTTCGTATCCATGAGGTTGTTAATATGAAAAGGAATGCCAATGAGGAAAATAGAAGAGAAATAAAAAGAAATCCCCAAAAAGGAATATTTAAATAAGAAATAAACATGATAATGCAAAATAATGCATTTAGATGCATCTAGAAGGATAATGAGTATCCTTAATGAGGAATTTCGAAATCTTTGAGTTTCTTGGGATCCAAGGAGTCTCAATAAGGAGAAAAGAAAGAGAAAATATCAAATTGCAAAATAAAAGGATAATAGGAATATTGAATTAAGGAAAGATGTGATTTTGTTGAGAAAGAAGGTATTTCCTACTTAGGGAAAATATAAATTCGAGAACAATGAATTAAAAGGTATGAACAAAGAGAATAAGAGAAATGATTTTCGAAATCCTAATATCAGAGGAGGAAGGAATAATAAAGGAATATGAAAGAGAGAGAGAAACTTGCTTTTTAGTGAAGGAATATAATTCCTATTGGGATTAGGCTTTATTCCTTTGTGGGCAAGCATGCTGGGGTATGACTACCCTCCTCTATAAAAGGGTAGACCCTTTGGACGAACCCTAGTAGTTTCCTTGCATTTCTCTCTCCTCTCCAGTCTTCTTCTTCATCAAAACCCTAGCTAAGAGAGACTGCGTGGTCGGGAAATTCTGAGGCGGCGAGGATGGGTTGCAATGTCATTTTGTTGCCCCAAGATTCCAGGGTGAGGCGTTGCCATTGTGGCTGGGCCATGGACAAGACACAGCAACAACCGCATGGCTGTGGCACCTGCTGCAGGTCGCACGACGACCCTGCTCAAACCAGCGGTGTTGTGCACGAGATAGGTGGCGCTCAGGTGTGGCCGAGGTCAGCGGAGGGGTCTGCTATTGTTACCTTGCTTCCACCACCGCGCAACACGACGGAAGGAGCTGTAGGACGGCCATGGATCGTGGACCATGCACGCAGACAACCAGTCGAGAGTGCGAGTAGGGGCGGATGCGACGGAGGTCACCGGAGTCAGGACGGTAGCTTCTGGTGGCCATCGAGGTCCGAAGAGCAAGGAGTAGTCGTGTGACGCACATCTAGGGCGCAGCACTGCGCCGTCGGGAGCTTGAAGATGAGGAAACGGTCATTGGACCATTTTGCCCTCTGAAGAACTAAGAAACCAGTAATCGTGCCGAGGGTATTATGGTAATTGGGTTATAAACTCAATCGCGGGCCAAGTTACTTGCTTGGGATGATGTGGCAGCTTCCGGTAGGTCTAAAAAGGTATTTCTTAAAAAAATCATAACTCTCTAATAGTAGCTCGGATGACAAAACTTTTTATATGAAAATTGATCAGGAGAAAATGAGGAATCTATTAAAAATATAGTTCAAGCCTGATTATGTTTGCAATTCAAAAAGTGTATAAAGTTATTATATTGACTAGTTTAATTAATGAAAAACCCTTGGAATTGATAATAATTGAGTATAGTGATGTTCTCTGAATGTTTAGAACGAATATTAATCTGTTGATAATAAAAGGGATGATATTTGTACATAATTAGCTTAAATTAGGGTTTCATATACCTAAGTTTGCATTAATGGGCTTAGAAACCCTAATTTAGGAGGATATGTCTTTTAATGATTTTAATTGTGCAAATCTATGAATAAGACAAAGTTATGTTATAAATCCAATTTGAGTATAAAAGATCATTAATGTGGATATTTTGGGGTTCCTAGTGTGTAAAGTGGAATTAATGATACATTAGGGTTTACTGACATAAATAATGAGAATTGTAGTAATTAGGGTTCCCAGAGAATCAAACTATAATTCTTTGTTGAGTTGTCAATTCAAAGAAACCTAAACATGAATGATCTTGCCATGACTTAAATTGATAACGATAGTAGTTTTAGTGTAAAAGAGATATATTGTATTTAATTGACTTTTAATGGTGTCTATAATGTTGAAATTAGGGTTTGTGGACTAAACAAACATTAACAGTAATAAATGCATAATGAAAGCTAAAACCCTAAAGGATGACCTAGAAATCTTAAAGTGGAATTCAAGTAGATCTTGAGGAGATTTGGAATAAAATAATGACACTTGGATGTTATGTATTAATTTCAGGATATTGATGATTTCTTGATTGTTTGTTCCTGAATATTAAATATTTGGACTTCAAGTTGCTTTGAACAGGTATGTGGTTACACTTATGTATAACCGTTCTAGTTTCACGGTGATTTCCGAATGTTTTACCGATTGCTTTAAATAAACTGTTGGATATTTATTTAGTTCATGCAAACTATAATGTGGCTATGACTATCACAAAGAGTATATGCCTACAAACTCAGATCCTGGTTCTCTCTGTGGCATAATAGCTAACCTAGTACATGGCTACCTATGGGTAGGTCCATCAGGTTAGAGAAAGACCTAGTACATGGCTACCTATTGGGTAGGTCCATCAGGTCTACGGATGACCTAGTACATGGCTACCTATTGGGTAGGTCCATCAGGTCTATGGTTGACTTAGTACATGGCTACCATGGAGGTAGGGCCATCAAGTCATAATGAGTTAGATATTGGGCTATCTTTGGATAGTGCCATGCGACTCTATTACCTAAAAGAGAGGTGATATTCATGTCCACTGCAGGGATAGCCCAGAGTTCGAGAATATGTATGGATTGAGTTGTATGGCTTAAAATGTAATCTTGATTGTTAAATGATTAATTGAATTATTATATTGTTACCATAGTTGAACATTATCTGTTTCCTCCACATACCAGCTTCGGCTGATCGACGTTTTGTTTGTCGGCGTTTTAGGTACAATGAAAAGAACAAACAATAAAGTGGCACTTGTGATACTAAAAGAGAATTAACGTACAAAGGAGGATTAGATAGATTAGTATCGATGTGGATAGAAAACCAAGTTTTCAAAAGGTATGTAAAGAAAATTTTTATTACCATTTTCAGTATAGTCTGTTAGAATTTAATAATTGTTTATGGTTATATGTCGAACCTTTGATCTGGGATTAATGGGTGCGGCTCAACCTCTTGATCTCCCTTAATTGGGGGTTATCGGGAGGTGGGGTCGTAACACTCCACCTCTCATCCTGGGTACTCAGGCGGTGAGTCAAAGCCCTCATGCTTAAAGTGCATCAGTGGACCTACCGACCACTAATTACTACAACATGTAGCACAGGTACCACTAGCATCCCCGGTTGGTGTTGGGTACCACACAACTGTAAGGAGTTTGCTCGACTGGTCAAACCCCCGCACCCTACTGGTATGCTTTGACTTACCTCAATCTAGACTACCTCCAGTCAGGAAACCATTCCCCCCCCACAGTGCAGGCCTCATCTTGTGAGGATTCTACAGTGTCCATGGCATCTACTGTCTAGTGATGATTAGTTGATACAACAGGTATCATCATTGTATCTAATGATTACCCTATTTCTAACAATTAAGTGTCTTGCGTTTAAATAATAAAATCACTAAACAATTTTCATATATTTCACAACCATTCTCCAACTCTTAAGACATGAACTAGGGCAACCTGACTTTTTGGTGCCTCAATTTATACATTCATCACATGTCGAATCACGAAAATTCACAAGACAACTTTCAACATGGTAATACATCACTATTAATATGATTAATAAAGTATTTCAACTACTGATTTTCACCACATACGTTTATTTAAAGCATCACAAATATCATAGAGAAAGAATCAAACACTGGAAACTATTATTTGAATTGGTATGATTTAAATCAAGGTTAAAATATGATTATCTACTCATAGACTTCTTCTAAGATCATTGATCTTAGTTTTTTCACCAACTAATCTCGGATCTTAGCTCACACAAGTCAGGATCAAGCTTTAAACCTCACGATCTCGTTCAAAACAACCCTTTAATGTGTTTCTCGATCCTAAAGAGGATTTGTTGTAGGTAGAAGATAAGATTGGGGGTCAAGCCAAACCTCACAATCACTGGATTAGGGATCTCGAGCAAGGGAGAATGAAGAAAAGGAAGAATTAAGGGTTAAACCTACTTACCAAGTCGAATCTATAACAAACCTTTTTTATTTCCGCCGTTCTTCACACTCTTTCCCAAACATCACCCAAGAAATCACCTTCCAAGTCGCCTTCTTGTCAAGAAAGATGTGTGGGATAATAGAATATTGAATCGCGGTTCCAATGCACTTTGTTTCATTGAAAACGGATAAACATAACTCTAGATAAGATCGTTCTACGATTTGTTGTCTTGGGCGGTGTAGATCACGGTCGCGGTGTCAACGCAGCGCGCGGCCGCAGTGTCGACGCAACATCACGGGTCATGGTGTAGAATGCGGTCATGGTGTCGACGCAGTGTTGTGGGTTGCAGTTTCGATACAGCATCGTGGGTCGTGGTGTAGTCTGCGGTCGCGGTGTCATCGCAGCGTCGGTCGCGGTGACCGCGGTCGCGATGCTCAGTATATGTTTACTAAAAAGTGCATAACTTTCTTATTTTAACTCCTTTTTGGTCCATTCTTTTTTTGTTGGATTAATAATTGAATTATATACAATCCTAGTATATTATTTTGATAAAATTCTCAAATTAAAAGTCATTTTTAATTATTTCCTCCAATATCATTAACTCTCTTCTTGCACACATGTATGGGTTAATGCTATATTAACCCCAACTTGGATCTTTATAGTATGCTTAATTCATGATTATGAGTTGGACAAACAAGTATTTAAGGTTACTAAAGTTAAGATAAAGCACAAGATAAAATATTACTAACAAAAACATGACAAGAATTAAGATTATCTTAAATATCTAGGATTACCAGTAAAGCTAGGAACGGGTTGTAATAATGGCATCCCCAGAAGGAGATGTCTCCTTGGTGTTTCACTTGAGTTCATGAAACCTCATGAGACTTGAAGACTCCTTTTGAATAGGGTAGAGGTCTTTACAGGTGGTAGGGGGGAGTGTCATGGATTACCGCTAAGGTTTGCCTTCCTCTTAAAAGAGGTAGATTATGTAGCTAGTGCAAACCATCAGCAGAGCATCTGAGTGATGGGAATGATTTACAGAACCTCCCAAACAACTCCTATAACACACTTCTCCTACCTCTTAGAGAGTCTACATGCATCCCCAAAGGGAAAACACCAACCATGCAAGATCATCTTGCCACTATAGACGCAATGGTGGTTGTGGTCAGGGTTGAGGTGGCCAAATGTGGAAATGCCTGGAGGGGCTGTGGTGGCAGTGCTATGGTGATGTGCCAGATATAAAGGAAGAAGATGTAGTGTTAGAGGGTGTAGGAGGGCATCAAAATGTGAGAAATGAATAATAAGAAGAAAGAGCATGAATTTGAGGTTCAAACTCTAAAAAAGGGTGTCTATGAGGTGGAAAGTGTACATGCCATTTGTAAACATTCAAAACAAAGAGCGGAAGCATACACTTGCATTCACTTCAAGGGGATTTCATAATCATGGTGTTCATTACATAAAAATAGAGTTCATATATAGATTAACACATGATAAAGATCACATTTCTCATACTCAACTCCTCAACATAACTCACACATAATCCAAACTAAACATGTCCACACTTAAACACCATATAGCGCTCGATCCTTACATGTGGGAATCATTCCCCAGTCATGCATCAAGATATTTGGTAAGTGGAATTGAACATATTATATCTTAAGGAGAACATGTTAATTGAAAATAAACTTGAAACATTAAACATGAAAAAGGGAGACAATTTCTTTTGAAACATTCCTTTTATCTTGAACTATATTTGAATCCTTATATTTGCACATAAGTGCCTCTTCTCTTATGCACCAAAGTGCCTCTTGGGTTGCACCAAAGTGACTCTTCTTTTATGTAGTAAAGTGTCTCTTAGTTTTGATCTAAGGATCCTTTTTTGAGGATCTTATCTAAGCTATCTTTTATCATTATATTTCTCTTGAAAACTCTAACATGATCTTGGATCTTTTTTTACTCTTTATATGCATCATAGATGGTTCAATAAATTCTGAAAATAAACATGACATTCAGTTCATTATCGATTTATTGATGGTAAGAAATTGAAATAGTAGGTAATACATTCATAGAAAAAAGTAAAATAATACCTATGTTCAAAGTTCAATGAACCACTTCCCTCTCTCTTGGAGAAGATCCTAGTTGCTTTTTTTAGGTTAATGAAACCCTAATAACTTTCTTGGGTTGATTGAAACCCTATTACCTTCTTGTAATAATTACAATTCACTAATAATTAATATCAACTTGATATTTAGGGTTTTAGGGATCATTAAGCGTTACAAAAATTGAGTACATAAACATGATTCAAAACCACCATATTGTTGCACCTTATTTAATTATCTTTCCAATGACTTTTTATACATAATTATCTTACATAAGATGAATTTTTAGTGAATTTTGTGGGTGTTTACCAATTAGAAATTAGCTAAAATACACATGTATCAGTTATTTAAAAGGCACAATGAATGGAACCACTTGAGGTGGCCCAAAAGAATCAGTCACGTGGGATGGGACCTTCAAAGACTAAGTGTGTACAATAGGTAGTCAAGTTTAACAATTGCAAGATCATTTTACCCATGTCACATGTGACAACAAGACTACATCAGCTGGGGACAAAATAGTAAAACAACCAGCTAACATCTTCCTCAAACTAGAGAGTTTTAAGACCTTCAAAGTTTGAAGAATGATAAGACAAACTTGCAATCATATTTCTTGCAAGATGGATATACAATGAAGGTTGAGTGCATGAAGAGCTGCATCGGATACCTTTGGTCCTAACAAGACAAACTATGAGCTTGGAGGTGGCCCGCACAGAGAAAATGACTCTCTGACATAGTAAACTAGGAGCCACATAGCTAACCAGGAGCCATGTCCAAAAATCCATATGGGGAATGATGTGGTATAGACCAACGATATATTCAAGGTGGAGTTATCCACACCAAAACTAAGCAATGAGGTGATCAGAAAACCAACATTGGCTGTGAGATTCAAAACAAGGTGAAAAAGAAGGAATTTATGGGTACCTTTAATTGAGGGGAAATGAAGATGAGGAATGCTCTGAGAGGGCTTCTTGAATTATGAAGATGAGTTAAATAGGTTTGAGATGCCATATTATCTTGTCTTAGACCGTCGTTAGGGTGGGGGAGAGCTAGAGATTAGAGATGAGGTTGCATGAACGTAGAAGAGAAACCAAGCTGTTGGATTTTCATTGGCATGTTGATTCTTCTCAGGATCTTAGTTTTATAGGGGAAGGTCCCAATGAGCTTGGATATTTTGTAGGGGTGGAAACAAGGGAGGGGAGGATTAACTCTTGTCCACTGGGGACTCTAGGTCATGGAGTCCCATCAAGTTTGTGACAAAAATGTTCAGAAGGGAGAGAGGATGGTGATGGAAAAGGTTGTTGCTTTTGGGAAATGGTAGGAAGGTAGATCACAAGGGGAGAAGAATTAGGGGATTGTAGATTAAAAAAACTCTAAACTTTGTCAAAGGATGCAACTCCTTTGTTCTCAGATGAATCCACGACCCAAAATTTGACCTGGATTGCGTTTATAGTCACATGGCACTTGGGTCACAAAATCAAACCTATAGATTAGTTAAATTGGGATACATTATTTAGGAATGTATATATATACATATGTTTGTTTTATTTTATTTCCTCTTCAAATTGGGATATCAAAGGGGGTTGAAAATTTAACAAATCTTGTACATTACCTAATTGGACCACATGGAGTCCAAATATCTCATTAGTTTCCTTATTTGAAAAACTGAATAAATTATATCTACCTTTTAGGATAAACATGAAGTAATAATACTAAATTATATAAAAAGGATTTGGAGCTCATCTTTTGGTAAAGGCTGTACATTATAGGTTTACTTTCATAAAAAAATATTTTAGGTCACGATATGCTCATTAAATGGGTCAGTTTCACTTCCACCCTAAAATCACTTATTGATTAATTAGGGTTACATTTGGTGAACTTAGTTTACAATTGTGACAACTTGAATTTCCACACTCCTCTCATGTTCTATTTATCTCTATATAATGACTCATTTTACTCAATTAGATATTAAATCAATAGTTCTAGTGTGGTGATGCTCCAACCTAATCACATCAATGGACAATTTCATGATATGTGACTTTAATTTGAGAATTTAATTAAGCATCATGCTTTTGCACATCACCTTCTTACATCTAATGTTGAACCTCATTATTATGATCACCTAGATCTATTATATATTTCAATATATATATGATTCAATTAGATTTCCAATGATGCAAAAATACCTTAAACGGGGCTTTGTAGCCCAAGTTATGAGTTTTCAAATGTCTCCTTGTTTTATTGTGTTTTAATTTGAATTCAATCTATTTGATGTCTTGGATCAGCCCAGTTGGGGCCTAAGAGGAGGCCCGTGGCCCATCCGCCACCCCTCCTTTCTCCTAACCCTAACTCACTTCTTTCTGGATCATTGGATGTTGGATCATCTGAGATCTAAGAGCTGAGAACCTGTCACCCTCCTCCATACACACCACCAGCGGAAATGGTGTTGCTGCCACCAACTCCACTGCTGGCTCTGTCAATCAGCCTCATCTGTGGACCTTTGATCAAATTGAAGGCCTCTCTCTTCTTGTTTCAACTCCCTCTCTCAATCCCCCTTGTTTTTTCTCTCCCTAATGCTCTCCAGCCTCAGTCACACCTGCTCATTTCTCCCCATTGTTGTGGTAGTGCCACCACCTCCTTCTCCCGACACTCCTGTGCCTTAGCCTTTCTTGGAGAGGGCCAATGGGTGGATGGCTCCATTGGATCTCAGTCAACTCAGATGGGTCCTCAACATCAGCCGTAAGTCCCTCGAGGGTCGCTTGCACGGTCTTTGGTGAGGCTCAACGCCTCGTACGGTGATGCTACGTCAAGTAGTGGAGCACGAGATGATGAGCAGCAACCATTGGACCTCGAGGGTGCGGGCCCATCAACAACCATGATGGCATCAGAGCACCATGGTGATTCCACTATCACAATCCAGGCAAACCAATGATAGCCAATGGGACATCTCCACATGGTTATAGGCAAGCGCTGAGGTGAGGTGAGATGGCAGTGACTGGCAGTAGCTACCCTCTCCCAGCCACACTACTACAATGAGAAAAGTAGGAGAGTGATCGACGTTGTGGGGATGAGAGAGGAGGGCACATCGTTGGATCCACATCCAATGACCTGATGTGCAACATTAATGAAAGGTAACATTCCAAACCCCCTTTCTATATAGTTCTTCATGGAAACATTAAAAAATACATAACTCTCTACTCCTTTGGCCAAAATTTGTGAACCTATATATCAAATTGATCCTCTAAAAAAGTTCGACAAGATGAGCATAGTTTTAGACCCTGAATCTTCTTATTTCCTCCTCGTGTTGTATAAAACGTAACCTTTGACTATGTATAGTACTTTTAATGCATGATTATGATAAAGATTGGACCTTTGATGAACCTCTACCTATATAATGATCATATCTATATTTTTATGCTCCTTTAAACTAATTGAGGGTCGTAATCACCCATATTCCTCATGAATGACTCCTTCTGTACATATGTAACTAGATTGGACTACAATGATGTAATTTTCCCTTATGATGACTAATCTTGCTTCCTAATGACATATAACTATTTATATGTCATAGAAATCAGTAACTCCTAATATTCATGTCCCAAATTACTTTTCCCTAATCCCCTCATGCTATGTTTAATTCATTTGACACTTATGGCATGAATGTGACCTATGCATGGAAATGAATGATTATACCCTAGTCATATGGGGTCTGGGATATATTTAATGCATCAATCTATATTAGATCTTTCAAGAAGTAACTTCATGATGTTTTGTGATACAATTGGTGAAGGCCAACCCTATTCACAATATAATGATGTATGTGCCTCTCTTGACCTACATGCATATATATGACTTGTTTGTGGTTCTTGTGCATTATTTCTTACTCGAATCCTTTTCCTTTGACCCACTCTCTCAAATCAGGGAATACTCCACCCATTATGATAACTTAGATATGGATGTCCCACCTTATCCTCATGTTAAATCTTGATAGCATATGAACTATGTTGAGGCTTGCATGTATGTTGAAATGTTGATACCCAAGGTTGGGATTATGATGCCTAGACCCTAGGGGCATCCACCTATTCTTGAATATGATTCTTGTGTCTATATCTTGTTGATCTAAATCAACTTCTATGCTTTGACCTCTTTAATTGATGATCCTAAACCTTGTATTCCTGTTATGAGTTCTTTGACCATGAAATGTACCAAAGTGACATAAATCTTATAATGATTACATAAAATGAAAGGAACCTAAAAATGACATGAAACTTGAACCACACCTTCATGATGTACCCTAAATCAATAGAAGATCATCAAACATGTAATTAACCAACCTTGAACCTAACTTGGCCAAAACCCTAAAATTAATCTTGCTAGGGTTAATGATGAAAGTCTAATGCATGTATGCAATATTGTGCTTAAATAGTTGTTTCATGAGTTCTAGGTAGTCAAGGATAGGTTATGAAATATCTAAAATCAGGTATGTCCTTTAAATAATTATATGGATATGTCTTTCTACTTACAAACTGATATGTATGTATGCTTGTTTACTTTCTTAAATATTGCCATGTAGTACTCTAGTATTGCACTTGATGCTTGTCTCGTGCGTTGTTTTATAACTTGCAAACATAATATAGAAAATCCATTATACAAACCTCGTGCACCTACGTGTATTTTTAGGTTAAATACATGGGGATAGGAATCCTACTTGAGTTATTAAAGATTGGGCAGACTATGTCAATAAAAGGTTTAGCTAATTTTGATAACCCTTACAGACTCTTCCAATGCGAAGTAGCCAAAGGTCTTATGATATATGATATTTTTGGTATAATTGGAGTAAAATGGTATAAAGCACATGTTCTCACTTTGCTAAATACTAAACTGGTTTATTCTTGTTCGTTGCTTCTACAAATCTTTTGAAATAATGCAAAGCTTATGTATATGTATCTTTTTAGCTGTATACTCAACACCTTGTGTGTTTTACCCACCTTGTTTCATGTATTTTATAGGTTGAGAGACAGATAGAGGTTGATGATCTTGGAGAGATATGCTAGGTGTACTTGTTGTAAGATCCCTAGTATACATGAGCAGACTTGTAAAAATGTACTCTTGAATTGGTATATGAAATCTTGTAATAAGATAATGTTGCTTAGTATATCTTGTCGAATGTTGAGATCATGATTGGTATGTGTATCCTATTATATATTCATGTATGTTAAGATTTATGCTTCCCCATTTGCACTTCGATAATACCATTCTAGGCACAGACACCTAGGTCCTATCTCCATTGACTTTATAGTCATTTGTAGTTAGGATTTGGGTAACAAACAGTTCCATGACAACAATTGAGTTTAAATTTTATGGTAAAAAACTTTAAGCATTGTGATTTAGTCTCATTGTAACTTTAGGGTTTTCTTGATGTATTAAGTTGTAAATTTGAAATTTTGGGTTTCTTATTAGGGTTTATTTACCTTGAAGCCCAATTTTGAATTTTATTAGGGAAGAAATTTCAATTAAGACCCTAAGTTTATTTTACTTAAAATTTGGGATGTTATATGAAGCTAGCTCCGACCGCCTAGTCCTATCCTTGGGTGCAGGTGGGGAAGACATCCACTCAGTTGTTACATCATGCCACAATCTGTGGATACAAGATCCAAGGCCTTGTGATTGGCTAAGAATATCCATGTTGGATTGGAAGTGCTTTTGAAAGTATAGAATCTAAAACCTCAAATCCAGACCCTCTCATTGTTTTAGACAAGTATCCATGTAATGGTGATGTGGCATATAAATATCAAAATCAAAATTTTGTAACTCTCATTGTGTTTATTTGATAATATTGAAAAAGTTATATCTCTTAAACTGTAGCTCCCATTTGCATGAAATTTTCAATAATGTTACACAACATTCATCTATGTTTTGCACAAAAAGTTCAGATTCAAGGGGATGATGTTAGGATATTCAATAATTGAAATTCATACTCAAGACTAGTACACTCAACTTTGGTCATTTAAGATAAATGTGTCGTTTAATCAAATACAAAACATAAATTTAGAAATATGTGACTCTAAGTCATCCAATTGATCATTAGAGAGGTTATCAAATATAATTAAATATCATATGTACCACGATGTACATAATTGAAAGTGTGAAAAAAATTGAGGTTTATTACATAGTCCTCACCATAAAAGGATTTTTGCCCCAAAATTAACACAATCCTTCTATTGAGATTGGAACTTCATATCCCATATCATAATCTTCTTATTATTCCAACAAGGCATCATCAATACTACCTTATTCCAAAATTAAGCAATCGAGCATCAAAATTAATCATAGTCACATAGATCATCAAGTTGGGAAGATCGTTACATAGGTAAATTTTTTGAAGAGATCATCATATATATAATAAATTTGGATAGATTATGTTTTAGTTCAAACTAATAAAGCTCTATGAATCAAGAGTAAAAATGACTTACATTCCCAATATTTAGGGTTCTATCTTCTACGTTGGACTAGTTAGGTTATACATACATGATTGAGATTTCATATTTCAACATTTCAAGACACACACACATCATATTTCACTATCGTGGTTTCATGTCAAAATCAATGGAAGGTCCCACCCTACTCCAGATGAAGGCTTATGCCTAAGTCATGATGATGGAAACAACACAATCATCATTTCACATTTTTAATTTGAGATTTAGGGACATGAATTTCATCAATGATTTTGAGTGTGATATCAAGATACAAATAGGGTGAGAATAGGATATGAAACATTATCAAGATAAATAATCATAAGTGAATATTGTATAAATAATAATAATCGATAGTCAAAGTATGGATATCAAGGTAATAGGTCCAGACATTTCAAATCTAGGGATATGAGTCTTACTTAAACCATAAGTATGCTTATTCATCCATATACAATAATCAAGAAATATTCAAGCAACACTTCATGACATCAACATCAATTTCATTATCATGGTATTCAAGGTTGATGAATGATCTAGACCAAGGTCTTTCTAGGAACTTAACCACGAGCTATAGTCATCATCATCATATTTCAAGAGTATTATCTAATTGAAATTTCAAGATAAAGCTTCAATATCATTCTAGACCTAACCTTTTAGGGAGTTAGGTCAAGTAATCAAAATCGTGTGGAAAGGGTTACTTTTCTAGACTCTAAATGATCAACAAGATGACAATTTAGAGGAAAACATAATGGGGATGTGACCAAGGTTAGGGGATTCATGAAGCAAACTACCACCCTAATCTAGCACATTGCCCTCATAGGGAATGAAACATATCTTTTCTTATCAAAATATGAAAACCATCAATTATCAAATCATATTTTACAAGGTCACAATATCAAAGATTAATTATAAGCATCGAGTAACCATAGTTCAAGATTTTTCGTGATCAAGGTCATAATTTCATTCCCTTCCTTTCATGATCAAGGTAACATTATATTTTAGAATTCGAGAAGTCAAATTGGGCATTCTAAGAGTTTATACATAATAGGGAAAGATTTAAGATCCATATTCATCATGTTACTAAAACTCAAGTTTACAAAAACAAATTGCAACTACTAGGGGAAATGCCTCTTGTTCAAAGTCTTTCATCATGAATTTGAGAGTCCAAAAGCATAATCATTTCAAGGCATGATCAAGGTACATATGAAATAGGGGAATGCTTGCTTAGTTATGTTTGAGGTTTGATCAGTAGTAGGGAATCATAAACTAAATCAAATAGGGACCTCATCAACCATGAGTTATAAGGTATGAAGCCTCCTTTTATCATATCAAGATTATAGTCACTTTACCTCAAACATAGAAAGCCTGTAGTCTAAATTTGGTAATGTTGATTCAACATTATTCAAGGATTTATATAATAGTTATCAAATTCATGAGTACTTTGATTTTTAATGATAGGGTTTTCAATTTATAATTTTTATCATGGAATTGTTATCATCTTAATCAAATTCTACTAATTCATTTGCATTTTTTAGTTTCCTGACACGTAAGCTACCCATAATCGAGGAATCATATGATTAATCATAACAAGAAAGATCACGAGAGTAGACAAGAAAATAGCTAATCATCATCTAATTGGTGGCTTAGGGTAGTCCTCAAAAAGTAGTTGCAGTGCTAGAAGTCTCTATAAGATTTATAGGGAGAAATCCTTAGTCCAGCCTTAATTCACTTTGGTCAGGTAGGTACACAAATAAGACCTCAATCATCAGATCTAGGAAGATAGAAAAAGTATCATCCCCTATAATGGACCAGCCTAGACACCTTAGTTTCACCAGTACGGACTTCGGTTTTCCTAGGTTCATATGATTAATTTAGTTATTAAACACACACAAAGTATATGTGATTAGCTTGGATACCATTTGTCACGGGTCTGTTTATCACCAGAATCCAAACTCAGAATGATAAGAAAGTCAATGGGGAAATGGCCCAAGCATCCATATCTAAAATGGTACATAGCACATAGCTTATACATGAATAAAACCACAATCAACGACATAAAAAATTATAGTATGAAACAACATGGCATATTGAAAGAAACCAAACTAGTACTTGACATTAACATCTTAGTCCAACATATCAAACCACATGAAATCCATTTGTGTATCATTTTTTTTCATCAGAGTGACAACAATAGATTATCATATAGGAGTATACGAAATGATCATTGTAATTTTTTTTTCATTGTGTATGTGATACCTAAAATAAAAAAATAGTCATGCATCAACACAATTGTGTTGAATACAAATTCCAAGTTTAAGAGATCATGTAATGATTGGATACAATCTAAAATAGTTGACAAAAAAGAAATCAAAAACAATAAAATATTTCCTTTTTAACATGCAAGTATGTTTTAAGTACATTTTCACTATACTAAACAGCATCACATGTCCATTGACAAACTTCTCTATGGAAGGGTCTCTGAGGGTCATTTAAGATGACACTGGAAATGACACCAATTTCAACATGAGGGACTACATGAATAAATATCAATAGTTAACCCTTTTATCAACATGGTCTACCCTTGCTTGACAAATCAAGTTGGACATCTAGCCTTGTGTCCTTACTCTAAAAATATTGGTAGGTTCACAAGGTTGTATAATTGACAAATTTAATTATGTTTCAAGATTTGTTCAACATAGTTTAGATCGAGATCAAGAATAGTAAACATAGGGAACATGTATCTCAAACAAGTATATAAATCCAATTATTTTAGATTACATACATACAAGCAATATTCAATTCCATCAGTCTGGCCAATAGGTGGATAAAAGCATACCTTTATTATTGTACAAGATTAACCACCTAATTTATAAGACCTTAATTAGCAAATATGACTATATTTTGGCAATTAAATCAACAAAGTTATCATGTGGTTACAAGGAAGTATAAATGGATTAACATCAACAAGATTAGGTCTCATTAATCACTTTTGAGGTGGTTGGATGTGTCATATAATTCTAGGTTTTAGAACTATCAATATTGATTTCAACATCTCAAATTATTCCATGCATATTGATTACTATGTTACATCATACAACATGGATTCATATATAACCTAGGGTGATACATCAAAAATAAGATTAGGGTTTCATGATTAGGATCACAAGATCTTAAATGAAGTGAACATAAGCATCAAGATTTTCATTTCAAGTCAATTTAGACTCATTTCCATGCTAAAATGGTCATCATTAGATTATCAGTGAGATCCACTAAGATTTTGTGTCATATATATAGTTAAGCTATCAATTTGAAGTCATAATGTAGCATGAATCATCACTAGAAAAATATTTGAACAAGATTAGATCTTTCAATAGCAACATGAATAAAAGATCATATCTCATGTAAATGAGAGGTCAAATAGTATTAATACTACAAACTAAGGATCCAAATAGAATCTTGGTGTCCAAAGAATTAAATAGTAACTAGTTTTGAGGTCACATACTAGATTTGAGTATCATTATATTAACATTGGCATAGGGTTCAGGTCTATAATGAAAACTACACAGTCACAAATTTCAACTAGCAAAAATCGTCAGATGACATTTTGGCAACATAAGGAGATTAACATTGATTCTTGGTTCAAGGCATGGAAAAGGTTACTAATTTAGAGCATACATATCAAGTTTGAGCATCAAAATAGTGATCTTAGCATCAAAGTCTACAATAAGTCATATTTTGTGATACAAGATCATTGTACAAAGATGGATAAAGTTTGAATCTTGATGCATCAAGAAGTTCAAATTACTTATGTTAGGCTAACATAATGTTTTGGAGTAAAAGATTAAGCTTGTGCATTAAATTTCATTATTGTTTCAAAAATATCTTAATATCACACATTTAGGAAAAATAGAGAAAACACAAGTATGATCATGCCACAGAACTATTTTATTGGAAGTGTCGCATTGTTCGGGTCAAAATGGTATATTATATGACTCTTTTGAATAAGCGAGTCATTTTTTATCATTTAATAAGATCTAAACATTAAGTTGATTTTTTCTTGAGAATGGAGAGGAAAATTACCTTCATGGGCCAATTGGATGACCCATGTGTTGCAGTTCCATGCCCCATGCGAGATTGTATAGACCCAGTCTCTCCTCCTCTCACAAAGATGATCTAGGTAGAGTATTGTAACATACCAAAACTTTAACATATTCTCTTTTTGGCCCTTTCCTAATATTTTGATATCATTTCTATCCTTTTTGTCCTTGATGCTTAAATTGTGGAATTTATAGTGTTTTGGTGGACATTTTTTCAATAATTATACCAATGGAAGGGTTTATGAACAAATACCTCAGTGAAATCTTATTTAAGGATCTAAAATGTAAAATCACCACTTCAATAGAATAATGGTTTATTAATTTGGGCTAGAAGTTCAAGGCCCAAAACCTTGATTAATGTATTAAACAAGCTTAATTACCATAATTAAGTGCTATAAACATTAATATAACTTTTTGATGAGATTTTAAAACATAAAACGAGCCTAAGTTTCAAATTTGGTTCGATTTGGATGATGTTTGTGCAAGTTATGCAATTTTAGGTACATTCTGGACTTTTATGCAATTTACCCAATTGGGAGGTTTTCTTTGCAAATTACAACCTGAATTTTAATACTTATATATTCCCCATTATCAAGATTTTGAACCATGGGGCACCTAGTTGCACCTTAGTTTGAAGGTGTTACTTTCCAAGGGCATTATAGGGATTACCCTCTTTATAAATGAGCTTATCCTTAAAAGCTATCAACCAATGGGGATATTTCTTTGTTTGAAGGATGGTGGGGATGGCCTAGAAGTCTCCATGGTATTTTAGGACCGACATTTTATATACAATAAGAGTCTTTGAGCTTTCCTCTTGCATGTCCATGAAGCCCTAGCCTAAGGACACATGGAAAGTCCCATAAACACCTCATGTTTGTCGCCTTCTTTATAAAGCCATGCCTACCCCTTCCCACCAACCAATCCAAGAAGAAATACTCTCCTTTTCTTACCAACATATTCGAGTATCTTCCCTTCTATGTTTGGCCACGAAGTTTTTGTCCCAAGGTAAAAGAGGGTGCCTACCTTGGTGAAGAAGGCTCCTAGGGTTCCAAATTTCTCTATTTAGGATTTCTTAAGCTCCTCCTTGGTGATTTTGACCAAAAATAGTAAGAATCCTCCTTTACTTCCCTATTTGCATGCTATTAGTATTCCTACCACCTTCTTCTAGGTCAGAACCATGACCTCCCATGGTAGAACTCCACCTAGAACCCTAAAACATCTCATCTCCATGCTCTTTTGCTAGGGTTTGCACCTCTAAAGTGGAGAAGGTGATCTTTGCTCAAGAAAGGAGGTTGGCTTGGAGCAACCGGACCTTCTAATCTTGAGATACTTTCTATTTGAACATTATTACCTTCCTATAGGCAAGTTTTGTTAACCCCCTTCTCATATATTTCTTACTACATGCTTAAAACTCATGCTTCTATGTTTAAAATCAATGATCTCCATCTCTTTTTACCATGTTCTTCTAGGGTTTTGGTTTCTTGTTGTTTTACCTTCTCTAGAAGCTCTAGTTTGGTTACCTATGCAACTTCAAACCTGATATTGGGTCAAATGGTGTTTTCTCCCTCTCCCTCTCTCTTCAATTATCTCGATCGGGTTGATGATGTGGCAATTTCCTATTTGTCAGTATTGAAAATTTCATATCTTTTAATCCACTTATCCAAATTTGACAAATAAATATGTTTTGGAATTGGAAAATTAATCTCTATCGAATAAAAATATTTTAAGGTCTTATTTCATGGTTTGACGAAGGGTGGTTTTTGTAAAATGAATTGCTTGCATAAAATCCATAAAAATTACATTTTAATCATCATAACTCCAAAATTAACATAAAAATATGTTTTATTCATTAGGAGAACCTCATAAGTTCATTGTGATATTTTTAAAATCAAAATTTGAGTTTTGCTAAAAAAAAGTTATGAAATTAGGGTTTATATACATTAATGTGCACTATGTACTCTAATACATGTTAATACATTGACAATAGGCAAATTGGAACTTGGACTCAATTAAAGTGGTAAAAGTTAGTAATTGATATCAATAAGAGAGGTATGTGCATTCCTTACACCCTAAGTTGGGATTATTGCAGTAAAACCCTATATTTCCCTAATGAGTCTTAAATGAAGCCTAAATCTTCTATTCTTGAATCCTAATGTTGTTCATGCCTCAAATCAGATTATTTCATCTTGTTTGGGTCTTATACCCCACTGCCATGATTATTGAATATTATGACTACTCTTGCCATGACTACTTTTCTAGCATGTAGATTTATGTTCTATTTAATTTAAAGTAGCGATACTTATGTACAACCACCCATAGAGGGCATGTATTTAATTGCCCTGGGGAAAGTTTTTATTCTCCCCTATATAATTGTATAGGTGACTGGGAATGTCTTTTTCTCCCCTCACCTATAGGTTAGAGGTCTGGTAGGTGCCTCAACCCTACTTAATTAGGTAGACATAATTATCTAACATGCAAATCCTTTTTAATATAATTGTTAATGGCAAGTTTCTTTTGAATATAGCCTCATACTCTTATTATCTTCATCTTATGATAAACCCTAGCCTGTTATTATTTTCTTTACTTATCTTGTTATCCTAGACTAGTTTTGTGACACATACCTTGTTTTCTTTCCCATTTTATGGGGTGCTTTCCCAACCACCCAGGTGCTGGTGCTGAACAAGGAGAAGGACAAGTTTGAAGGAAGTCATCTTAGGAGTAGATCTCAAGCTATATAAAAGGATGTCTATGTTGCTATAGCTAGATCCTTTTCTCTTATCTTTTTCTTTTGGGAACAATCATGTAATGAACAATGAAATCCATGTAATAGTCTTAGTACTTTTATTTCCGCTGCTATTGACATTTTATAATGTATCTGGTGCATGCTTATTTACTTGGAATATTTTTTTTGGTCTAAAAAGCGCCTGTTACTATTGAAATCCAAATCTTTGGGCATTTACATCGAAAGACACCTAAAACCTAAAGAAAACATAAGATGAAAGAGAATCCACACAGGGAATCATCAACTCATCCAAAAAAACAAAGAAAATGAAATACAGACTTTCAGCAAAATGGCTTATGAATACCAGTAGAAAAAAGGAAAGCAGACTTCATGCCACCAAAACAACAAGCTACCATCACAGAAGGAAGAGAATGGGGAGAAACATGGCATCAGAACTGAGGCAGTAGAACAAGAGATAGCAACAGTCAGCATCTCAAAAATTATCCTTGGTGAACCAAGCTAATCACTAGCCATAAAACGACCCACGAAGAGTGATGCTTGGAACGCAGTAGATTAAATCTGAGGAAAACCAATAGAACAACCTCTTTACATAGCTACATCAATGGATGAAACCATGTCCATACACCAAACAGAGCAATCAGAAGTCTAACTGACTCTTATCATTTCTTCCTACCATGCTTCTTCTTTTTCTTTGATATGGACTCTTCCACTCTGGGTGAATATGGGTCCCAATGATCTGATAGAGAACCTGCATTTGAAGCCTCTTCATACACATCCTCATCATGGATTTGTTTCTTCCCCTTTTGCTGGTAATCAAAAGAGAATCCATAGCTTTCCCAAACTTTGTTGATCTTCCAAGATTATGAATCACATTCTCCATGTCGGCTAATGCAAATATTTAGCTCCTAATCTAAGTTTAGGCTCCCAATGTTAAACACTGGTGAAGAGCCTCTCGTTTTATGTTTTGGTTGAGTATTATAGTGTGTCGACTTGGGTGTGCGTTTGAGAACAATATCAACAACCTGGATAAAGACTATTTCCTTGAAGAGTTCTTCAACATCTAGCTACTCTTCATGCATTTGCTCAACAACAAGTTGGACAGCTACCTTAGGTTCTTCTTCGGAACCCATTTTGAAGACAGAAGCCTTCTCCTTTGGCATTCTGACGAACACCTCTCATCTTCCTAAACCTGAACTATAGATTGATGTCTCATGAGGTCTTCCTAGTCACCTAAAGGTAGGAGGCGAACATGTGCCCAAATATCTTGCAACTTGAGCATACCAGAGGCTTGGACACGATCTCAGTCTTCAATATCTTGTCTTTGGCGTCAAGCTCAACCAATGTTGTTCTTGGGAACTTTGAATCACAACTGACCTCAACACAGACAGAAGCAGCTCCAAGATAGCCAGCTGATATGGACAAATCATCGTAGTCCAGAGGCCTACCTAACGTGCTGGTGACCCTGGCAATGTGATCTTGAGTCCAAGGGATACCCATATTCTCGATCTTAAACCAGACTGGGACATGCGTGAAGGAAAGAGGTTGGAGAAGAGCTCCAGGTTTCCAGGACTGAACGACAAGCAAAGCACCATCCATGAACCATGAAGCTTCATCTAGAACCCTTTCTCTCTCGCTATGTGAAACCATCTTGACTATGAATCCCTCTTTTTCTTCAGTGATGATTTCAATAGGGCCGCTCGGTCTCCATTGCCGACGAATCCAGCCCGGCAGTTGGCCTCGGAATGGCTTTCTCCGAACAAACTGGACGGAGAGGTACTCCTCCTAGTTCAAAATAGAGGACTCCATGCTAGAGACAGATGCACACTTCTCTTCATCCTTAAGGATTAGCTCTATGAACTCAATCGAAGCCACATCTCCCTCCTCTCGACCTTGCCGACTAGATTGAAGCCAATTTGTAATACGAGTAAGAGGTTCTTCTTCGGGCCAAGCTGTGGGAGGAGGGCCCGATGGATGATAGGGGGGGCATCTTCCTATTCCTTACCTTTTTGCGATGTGGTTCTAGACGGAACCATGGAGGATCCAGATGGAGTAGACATGCCTCCATCTCCATTGGCCTCTGATTGACCATTTGGAGGAGTCAAAGTTGGTGACTCTACAGATACTGCTCTCTCCTTCTCTCCACATCCACTAGGGTTTCACCATCACCCTCTCCCCCTCCCACCCCTCCCACTTCCTTGAGCCATCTCAAACCTATTTACTTGGAATATTATGCATGCATCCCTCAATATCTTTTGTCTTTCTAAAAAGATGGATGTTTTGTACTTCCTTTAAATTTTAGTAAGGAGGTGATCTCACCTCTTTACAAGTATCATGCACCCAACCCTTCCCTCTCATGTTGGGGAATAGGGACGACACCCTATTCCTTTACAAATTGATCGCATCAACTATGACGTATTTAGGAAAGAGTATAGTAAGATGTATACCTAGTTTAGGAGCAAGTTCATCGACTACTGTTGCTTGGTGATGTGCACTATTTGTAAAACGCACATGGAGAACTGGAGACAACAACCTCCTAATGCAAGACCACAGACAAGGGTGGTTATTGTCCTCCTAGCATGGAAACTATAACCTCCACGCCTTTATGTAGTCCACGCAGACCACCAGAAACTCCATGTTGCACTATCAGAGCCAAAGGGAAGGAGTTGTCCCTTCGAACGTCAATTTGCTAGCTTTAACTTACTCTCCCTTGTTGTCTCTCCCTCATTGTCTCTCCCTTTTATGGGTAAGAATTTCTTGGGCTCTCACATTACCACAATTGTGAGAGGACAAAAATTATTAGAGCTTATTGTTGTTGCTTCTAAAAGCCTTGATTGCCCTTCCATTTATAAGAGGATCAGGGTTAGGATTTCTAGATCAACTGGAGTCGAAGAGACAAAAATTCATAAATTTTCTAGAAGCTATGAAGCATGAACCAGTTGCTTCACTACTGAACCAGTCAGTTTACATGTGAAACGGTTGATTCAACACTCACTAGTATAGAAATGGCTTATAACGCCACATTTAGAGGCGTCAGTTGTATACAAGAAATCAACGCCTAAACCCTACAACGTCAGTTGAATACAAAACTCGACATCTATATGTGAAGAGCGGCTAGACATGAGTATCTCTTTTTATTTAGCATCGGTTCCTCAATAAGCAATCGATGCCTAAAATCGCCCACCAAATCCAAATTTTCTAATGAAAAAAATTACCTCCAAAATTTAACATACGGCGTCGGTTGTTAACAAATTAACCGACGACTAAAGGTTTGTCGCGAGACAGAAATTGGGCCCACTTTTATCGTCGGGTTTCTTGTAATAACCGACACCGATGTGTTTTCACACGCTGTCCCCATGAAAATTTTCACCCCCCTTTGGCGTCGGTTTGCTACGGCAACCGACGACTATGGTCATAATTCGAGAACATTTTTTTGTCGGCATATGTAGATAGACGTCAGTTTTTCTAGTTGAAACCGACGACTATCGTTGAGCATAGGTGTTGATTTTTGTGTGATAACCGATGCCTAATGTTGTATGTGTCGGTTGTTTTTAATAACCGACATCTAATGTTAACTTAATAGCACCCGCGCGAACCAGACTCTTCCCCTTTCTCTATTTCATTCTCAATTGAGGTTAGGTCTGGTGATTCCCTACTCGCCGCCGCTCACTACTCCTCTGCTCGTCGCCGCTCGCTGCTACCCTTCTCATCACCGCCGCCGCCGTTTGCTGCTCCTCTTCTCACCGCCACCGCCGCCACTCACTGCTCTGTCCACCTACTCGCCTGCTCGCTGCTCCGGCCTCCGCTCGCTGCTCCTGCTCTCCTGCTCGCCGCCGTCGCTCGAACCTACGAAGGTACCCTTCTTCCTCCACTTAGTAACAAACTAGCATTGGAAATCCACATCAAATTCCTTAGATTCGTTGGTTGATGTTAGTTGACTTGAAACCAAAGGGAGGGACATCTAAAGAGAGAATAGCATTCTATCTAGATCCATCCAGAACCCTAGAAATCATTGGGGGGAGTTGGAGACAACCATTGGCGGGTTGATGTGGAGTAATGAGAAACTGAAGAATGTGATTAGAGATTATAATTGTTGTTTAAAGGGTGGTTTTGTTAGGCCATGGAGCCTCTCTTATACATCATTATATTATCAATGAGATTCATCTTACTCTTACCTAAGAAAATCTTCTTCTTAATCTCTTATACATCACTATATTTAAGGTTAGTTTGTCTACTAGAGTGTGAGGATTAACCATGTTGCCTGTAGTTTATAACATTGCATTGTGAATTATTGCATGTTTGAAACTATTGAATTCTTGATTTATTATTTAATAATTCTCTACAGATTAGGTACTTATCATGTCTATTAAAATCCTATAGTAGAGACATATGTATATGAAATTAGAGCATCAATAAATCATCAATGAAACCTCGATGTGACATTAGAATGACATTCTCTGGGGTGATGGGTTCATGATATATAAGTAATGAGACCTCAATTCAATGGGGAACTTTGTCCTTGTGATTTACATACTCTAACAAGATATGGAATGTGTTTGACCCTTGATCTAATATCCAAATTGTGAGTGATGCAATGTAAGTGAGCAAATATATGTAGTGGTGGTGAAATCTTATGTCTATGCTCTTTTATAATTCTTTTATCTTATTAGCAATTTTTTCTTTTATTTTATTTACTTCCTTACATAACTTAGTTATATAAAAAGATAATCAACTCGATCCAACCTTGTTAATCACTTTTTCTTAATTGGACTAAAACCCAAATTGGCCTTAAGAAAAATTGTCCTTAGGTTCAATCCTAAAAATTTAATGTGATCAGACCTGCCTACTTATGAGTGGTGTTATATTTTGTTGGCCTAGAACCCCATCCAAGATTTACTAAATAGGAGTAAATCTTGGATAGTCCCCGGTTTGGGACTATTCTTGAACACCTAATCTCACTTAGGATATAAGTGTATAATGTGTATTTGGTTTTCAAGAAAATTTCGGCAGCATTTCCCCGTTTGTTCTCTAAGTACATATGTACTTGGAGAACAGTGGGGAAATGCTGCCGAAATTTTCTTGAAAACCCAATACACATTATACACTTACTAGTGAAATTAGGTGTTCAAGAATGGGATAGGTGGTACACATTTATTATATATAAGACCTTAAACCCTAAAGTTTTAACCATAAACCCTAATCTTTTAACCCTAGACCCTAATCTTGTTCTAATATATACTTGTTTTCTCTTTGATCATAGAATGGATAGATCATGGATGTCCATTCCAAATCGCTGCACCCCAGAGTTTATTTCTGTTCTTGATCAGTTTATTAGATTTGTCGAGGAACATAGGAAACAACCTAGAGATAGGTTCTACTGTCTATGTAGGTATTGCGGTAACAACTTGAAAGGCAACATTGGTGATGAAATCAAAAGTCATGTCATGTGCAATGAGATTGTACAAGGCTATACAGAATGGCACTGGCATGGAGAGATTTCAAACCTAAAATCAGTGGATATCGATAGCAGTTCTTGTGTTGAAGAAGAAATTGCCTCTGATGATGTAGATGTGAACGAATTAGTTCTAGTAGACATCATTGATGTGATTCTAGATAGTTGTGGGGTAGAACACACCGATCCACCTCCCATGTTTAGAAACATTGTGCATGATGCTGAGACACCGTTATACACAAGTTGTAAGTTTATAAAGCTTAGCGTTGTGTTGAGATTGTATAAGATGAAAGCTAACAATAGATGGAGTGACAAAAGCTTCACGTCATTGTTGTCTTTGTTGAAAGAAATTCTTCCTAAAGGAAACAAGCTGCCAATCTCAACATACCGGTTAAAGAAATTGTTGTGCCCAATGGGAATGGAGGACAAGAAGATAAATGCATGCCCAAATGATTGTGTATTATTTCAAAAGGACTATGTGGATTTGAAAGATTGTCCCAAATGTGGTGCATCAAGGTATAAATTGACAACTTCGAGGGAGTCCAAAACCGGTTCTCCTACAAAGGTGATGTGGTATCTACCTATAATACCACAGTTTCAACACTTGTTTTCCAATCCGATAGATGTGAAGAATGTGTGGTGGCATGCAGATGTTAAGAAAAATAATGATGGGATCCTACGACATGCGTATGATTCCCCACATTGGAAGAAGATTGATTTATTGTACCCTACCTTCAGTGAAGAAGTCAGGAATCTAAGACTTGGGCTTTGTACAGATGGGATGAATCTGTACGGGACATTGAGCAGCCAACATAGCACTTGGCCAGTTATGCTTGTTATATACAATATTCCTCCCTGGTTGTGTATGAAAAATAAGTGCATTATGTTGTCGTTGTTGATATCGGGCCCTAAACAACCTAGAAATGATATCGATGTTTATCTTGAACCTCTAATTTATGACTTGAAGAAACTCTGGGGTGAAGGTGTGATGACATATGATGCTTCATGAAGAGATATATTTCGTTTGTACGCTATGTTGTTTTGCACTGTGAATGACTTTCTAGGATATGGGAATTTGTCTGGATATAGTGTCAAAGGATCTAAAGTGTGTCCTATATGTGAAGAGAACACGGATTCAATACGACTAAAACACGGCGGCAAGACTGTATATTTTGTTCATCGAAGGTTTCTTCCAAAATTCCATCTGTATCGTAGGTTGCGCAAAGCATTCAATGGATGGAATGAGGAACAGAGTGCACCTAAACCTATACCAGGGGAGGATGTTTATGAAAGAGTAAAAGACTTTTCCAATGATTTTGGTAAGAGATCACAATGTACGATGGCCACACGGAGTGACAAATCTTTATTCAAGAAGAAGTCAATATTTTGGGATCTTCCTTATTGGAGTTCTTTGGCAGTCAGGCATTGTATCATGTCATGCACGTTGAGAAAAATGTATGTGATAGTGTCATTGGTACTCTGTTGAATATACCAGGTAAGACTAAAGATGGGATAAAATCCAGAATGGACCAACGTGAAATGGGAATAAGGACAGAATTAATAGAAGTAGTTAGTAGCGATCGGAGAACATACTTACCTCTCCCTTGTTACACCTTGTCGAGAAAGGAGAAGAAAGCTTTATGTGGATGCTTGGTAAATGTTAAGGTGCCATAGGGTTACTCATCCAACATCTGTACATTGATATCAATGAAAGATTTGAAATTGATAGGTCTTAAATCTCATGATTGTCACACTCTAATGCAAAAAATATTTCCCGTGGAAATTTGATCTATATTGCTGAAGCATGTAAGGTTTACAATCACCAGACTTTGTTTCTTTTTCAACAATCTGTGCAGCAAAGTTATTGACCCTGATACTCTCGATAAATTGCAAAGAGAAGTGGTTGTTACCCAATGTCAGCTTGAGGTGTATTTTCCTCCTTCATTCTTTGATATCATGGTACATCTTGTTGTCCACTTGACTAGGGAAGTGAAAATGTTGGGACCAGTTTTCTTACATTGGATGTATCCCTTTGAACGATACATGAGCATTTTTAAAGGTGATGTTCGAAACCGTTATTAGCTTGAAGGGAGTATTATTGAGGGTTATGTGGTGAGAGAGGTTATGGATTTTTGCAATGACTTTTTGAGTGGTAATGATGCTCCTGTTAATGACAAGAATATTGAGGAGCATTTTGGCAAAGGAATTTTGGGATCACGCATGAAAGTAATCAACCATGAGTAGTTGGAACAAGGTCACTTGTATATTTTACACAACATCGATGAAGTGAGTGTTTATATCGAGGAACATACCAATTTCATCAAGAGACAATATCCTCGAGCCAATTCAATGTGGCTTGCTAGAGAGCATAACAAGACATTTATTAAGTGGTTTGATGATAAAGTCTTACATCAACTATCTCTAACACCAGATAATCTTACTGAAACTATCAAATGCCTCTCCTTTAAACCAAAATTGAATGTTATGTCTTATGAAGGGTTTGACATAAATGGATTCTCATATTACACAAAGCGTCAAGATGATAAGAGTGTCGTCCAAAATAGTGGGGTCACCCTTCAAGCATCTTCATTGTTTTTTGCAAGTGCAAAGGATAAGAGTCCACATGAAGCTAAAATGTCATATTACGGTGTCATTGAAGACATATGGGAGTTTGACTACGTAGATTTTAGAAGTCTGCTCTTTAAATGTAATTGGGTTGATAACACCAAAGGATTTATAGTGGATGAATTGGGTTTCACAGTAGTGAACTTTGAAAATATTGGCGAGAAGGGTGAACCATTCATATTGGCATCACAGGCGAAACTAGTATTTTATATCAATGATCCTATAAATGATAAATGGTCGATTGTTGTTCATGATAAAAGACAGTTCATTGAAGATCCTATAGATGGAGAACAGTACTATGATAAGTATGATGACTCCAGTCCATTCTCAGTTCGGTTGCCAACAACACCAAATATTGAAGCTAATGATGACTTGTATGTGCACAGAGATCACAATGAAGGATTGTTAATTGATAAAGGATCGAAATATTAGAGGCATGCGTGTTTATATTTTATTTATATGTTTTATTTTTCTGAATGTGAACTTTACAATGTGAATTACTTTACATTGTGAATGTGAACTTTACAATGTGAATTACTTTACAATGTGAACTTTACAATGTGAATGTGAACTTTCATATGGCTGAGCATTCTCTTGATGACCATGCTGATGATTACCGTGAGGGTGAGGACGTCAATGTGTCGCCTAAGAATGTAAGTTTTAAAAATATATCCCTGAGGTTTCAATCTATATGTTCATTTATAGTTATATCCTATAAGTATTTTTTTGTCAAATTTTAGGTTGGTGATGTACCCCTTGAAGAAATCGGGGCACTTGATGAGCAAAAAAAATTTTGAGAAAGTGAGGGGCATCACAATGATGAACACGTTACTATAGCAAAGGGGAAATAGACCCAAACTGGCTGTGGATTTCGATCATGCAGGAAATCCAGTTGGAGTGAACCACAACTCATTTATTTCATATCTTGAGGTTCTTACTCGCAGCCATTGTAGTCCTAATGTAGAATCCTGGCATAAAGTTCCTAAGGGGAAGAAAGACTTAGTATGGAAGGAACTATGTGTGAGTTATTATTATTTGCAATTCTATTTTTGTAGATTACAAATTTTTAGGATACTAGTTAATAGCAATTCTATTTTGTAGAGTATATTTGATTTGGATGAAAAGCTGCATCATAAATGCATGGTGCAACGCTGTGGGAGGGTCATAAGGAACTATAGGAAAAATCTCACCTGAGATTACATACGCGATGCTGAGAAGAGGTTCTTGATTGATTTCCAATTCTAGACATAAATCACTTTTTCACTAATTCTACACTAATAATTTTTGTTTGTATTCTCGATGAGCCTGATCTCACTTCCTTGGCCATGAACTAGCAAGAGAAACATTCCCCAGCTCCGGCCTGGTCCGATCCGCAAGGGCAGCACAGTTTCCTTGGTCTGGGTGGACGGGATCAAGGATCCCTCATGGCACACCATTGTAGCCACCAGTAAGGGCACCGCCCCTTTCTTATTTTCCATCATAGATCTTCCTCTCTTCTTCTCATGCTTCACGAAAACCCTAGATCTAGGTGTGTGACGACTTATGCGCCGAATCCATAGAGCTTTAATAAAATTTTGACTAAAGAATCTCAGGCGGAGCCCCCTTCTTCATTGGATTCTGTTCAAGTTCGTAAAATAGAGGACGTGGCTCTCCAGTCCGTGAGGACTGGGGTCGCTCCCCTTTTTTTATTTTTATTTCTTTTGCATAAAACTCTAGTTTCTAGAAATATTTCTACAGACCACTACATGACCCCATTTGAACTCAAATTTTGGGGTAACTGATATATTACCATCAAATTAACATGAGCAAGATTTTAAGTAAAAACTAGCTATAAAACCACTCCAAACATGTCATTTAAATAAAAACATTATAATTACTAATTTAATTACCTAGGCCACTATATACATCACAATCATCTAAATTTTTTCCCACCATCTTATATTCTAATTATTATTCTACTAAAAATATTTTGAGCATTCATTATGACCACGAAATACATAATTCTAAATTTATACTCGAAGGACCTATTTGTAAAACTTAGTAGGTCCAATAGGGCTGAAATTTGGACTCTAGGGCACATGGCCCATCCCTTAGTATTTCAAAGGGTCCATGAGCTTGATTGTATTCCAAATCATGAAAATAAGTCTTCAACCCATATAATTTCTCAATTGAAGCCCATGTATGACACATGTGATCAATATTTCTTTAGTTACATAACATGAAGACCTAAGCTAGGTCTAAGGCTCAAGCCATGAACTGGACTCATCATATTATATATTGATCACATTATTGTTCATAGGAGTAATTCATTTATATTGATATACAACTGACTACAATCATACACATTTAAGTCATTATGTGTGTATTGGTTGATCAGATGGCTTGTGTATTACACATTCTGTGAACTTAATTACATGCCTAGCCATGGTTACGTTCATTGCATCCCCTGGCATGCCTTTACTAGAAAACCCCACATTAAAGGCTTACTTTAGCTATGAAATTGAGGATGTTACAACTATAAATTTATCTCTAGTGGGAGGAAACCCATGTGGTTTGAGATTCTTAAACCTTGTTGTTTTATCACTTTCATTTTTTCTAAGAAACACACACACACACACTATACTTGATAGTTTTTTTGTTTGTGAATCATGTTAGTATAGGTACAAGGAAGAAAATGTGATGCACAAAGTGTCTAGCCAAGGAGAAGATCAAAGTTGAAGAGAACATTGCAAATAGTAGAAAAGCTACAGGAAGGAGTCCAGAACGACCGTGCCACACAGCACGGTCATGTGACCAGCATCACAAAATGTTCGTGTTTCTTAGCATGGTCATGGTGGTCCTGTCCAGCTCACCTAGTGCTACATTGATCACTTCATCACTTGGTGGTTGTCTATCGCGACTCCATGCCCTTTTCCCTACTATTCTAAACTTCTATTTCACACTGAGGACATCATGATTTAAAAGTTTGTGGTGGTAGGGCGGTAAGCCCTTCTTTCACCGCATTTTTTCTATGTACCTTGTGCTAAATTTTTGTAAGATGATCAAATAGTTTGACTAACTTTCATACTTGTTTCTCGTGTGTGTCTGCTAGCATTCATGCATACATGTAGTTTAATTTCATGCATTTTTGCATAATTTTTCAAAAAAATTGCTCTTTTTGCACCTCCATGTCATGCATTGAGTTCTCATGTAGATTTTGGTAATTGTTGTGTGTTTTTAATTAGGATTTGCTACTTTATGTCTTAATTTTCTAAAGTTAGGTTTAGATGTGATTAAATGCAAATTGGCATCATTTTGGCCAATTTTTCCCAAACTTGAATGTTCTTGCCTAAAAGCATGTTTTAACTTAATCTCCATTATCTGAAATGAAAATGTTGGTCTTTGACAAATGCATGTCATTTTCTTAGAGTTTCTTTCTATATGGTCTTAATTGTTGACTTTTTACGTGTGCATCACCTCTCTCAAGTTTGTGAATGTTTTTGTTGAATTGTGAATTGAGCAAGCTATGAATGCTTAGAGCCTATGGAATCGCATGATATAAATGTGAGTCTCATGTTTTTCAATCATGTGGTATGATATCATTTGATGAAGTGTTGGATTAGTTTTCATGAAGGAAATCTTATGTTGAGGACTACACTAATGACCCCTCTTTGACATGAATCTTCTTTCACCATCTTCATACCTCTCCGCCTCATGAAGGGATGCCTTAGTGCACATATCTAGCCTTGGCCACCTCCAAAAGTTTGGGGTGGCCATATCCACATCTCCCCACTTCACTCTATCCATCATATGCCCTATCTACACCAAGGGAAAAAAAAGCAAAAAGAAAATAAAAAGATGCTCCTATTTAAGAGCATCTAAATAAAGAAAAGATGAGTGTGTAAAAACACTCCAAAGTCTTACCACAATCCTTTCTTACATTTTTATACCCATTGAGCTAGAAAACATCAAATCTAGCTCACTTTACCCTGTCTACAACCATGTGGGTCATTTGGTGTGGTTTGAGGCATAAGATTGAATGCATGAAAGCAAAACAACACTCTAGTCATCATTGATTAACGCCAACATGAAATGCTTTACCCGGAATTACATGCAAGACATATGGAAAGCTTGTGTATTCTATGGTCTATATTTGAAGTTTGTATGCTCAGTTCTCATTTCATGATTGGTTTGTGAAAGTGGAGGGGAGAGAGGTGGAACACATGCACTTACTCACTTTTTAGACCATTTAGTTAATAATCATCTTTTGATAAGCATTTTTCATTCTTGCTTATTGAAAGAAAAGTGAAGAGAGAGATTAAGTTAGAGCATACTTGAGGACAAGTATGTTTTAAGTTTTGTGTGGTGATGCAGCCCTATTTTAGTGTTCATCTTGTGCCATTTTGTACTTTATTCACATCTAAACATATTAGAATGCAAGTTAAATCTCCCAATACGCATATTATTGTCAAACGTACTTACGAACGTTCTTTGCATACTTTTCAGGTACTTGGACCATGCTTTGGATGGATGAGAGAGAAGGAAGGAGTTCTAGGATTCCTCCACCCATGGAGGGGTCCAAAAAAGACTCTAAAGCTCCCTCAACCTACCCCTAATGGCCAAGGGTTGACATCAAGCAAAGAAGTCCATTGACCAAGAAGATTCAAAGTATTTTTGCTACTGAAGACCCCAACATGGTTGTGGTGCCAAGGAACGGCCATGCTAGCCAATGCAAAAGTTACAGGGAAAATCTCAAATTTGCAAGCTACATCAACTCAACCACCACGACCATGCTATCCAGCATGGTCGTGCCATGAATCCCCCAAAATGCTCGTTCTTCCTAGCACGGCCATTCTAGTTGAAGACAAAATGGGTGCGCTGAATGGAACGACCTCACTTCCAACTCAACCACCACGGTCGTGCTACCCAGCACGGTCGTTCTACCTAGCCTCCACCACAGTCGTACTACCCAGCATGTCTGTGCTACTAGTCTCCATTTCACCACCTCAACTTGTGATTTTTTCACATTATTACAATGACCATTCTGCACCACCATGGCCATTCCTACCTCTACCCACCACGGCCGTGCTACCACCTAAACCCTAGCATTTTTTGCATTGTTTTTCCAACAATGCACCTACTTACTCTAGTACTTCCACCACCACCTATATATACATGGGTGGCAGCCACAGTACTAGGTTAGCTTCCATTACTCCTCTCTGCCCACTCTTAAGCATTCATTGCACTCCCCTTGCATTTATGCTCTCCATCCACCTCATTTCCACCATAGAAACCTAGTTTTCTAGGTTTTCTACGATAATCACCTTCATTTCCATGCCCATCATCCACCTTGGAGGAGGGAGGTCGCCCTACAGCAGCTAGGAGGTGAAGGAGAAGGATTTACTTTGAGCTCTATGGAGTCCTATCCCCTTCTTCTCATTTCTTTTATCTTTTCTTTGAGCACGTCTAGCTAAGCCCCTAGTGGTGGTCTGTTTGGGGTTAAAATGTGACTTTCATATCATGTTGGGGGGAAATAATTTGTAATGAACATAATTTCATTCTATGATGATTGCCTTTGCTTCTATCCCATTTCCCATTATATTGCATGTGATTAGTGCTTTAACATAGATTGCTTGCTTTGTGATGCTTGATGACACTTAGCTTCAGGAGGAAATTAGAATGTATGTAGCAATCTTAGGAATGGCTCCTAAGTCCAATTAGTGGATCCCCTGTTATCCCCCTTTGTTCCTACATACATCTCCTTCTTTGAAAAGTGAGTGTGAGATCTAAGTAGCTAGTGTAAGTGTGATTGGTGCAATTGCCTAGAGATTCCTAAAGGATAGATGGCAAGTAACACGAGGTGAAACACCCTCATCTCTACTCCCATTCCTACCCTTGGCCCTCAATTTCCCCAATACCACTTACCCTAGAAACATAGACTTGCCAAGTCCCACTAGAATTATACCTAACCCTTGTTCTCTAACTAGCAGTATAGGGTATATTCTAGTAGCACTTGCCTTGTTGTTTGGTTTGGTAATCTAGATTGAATTGTGATAATTTCATACCATGTTGACCTTCCCCCAACTAATATCAAATCACATTCCCAAACGGCCCACCTACCCAATCCATTACTTAAAACCCAATTTGTCATCTTAGCTCAATAATGCTAGTTTAGCTTAATTTCCTTTGTTCATTCTAGCTAATTTCTTAGTCTTATTACTTAGGGTTAACCTAGATTCTTGCTTTCTTTAGTGTTTAGCTTAGTTCTTAGTTTCTAATAGCATTGCTAGAGTAGTGTAGATGATCTTGCTCATGTTTAGTTGATTGCTTAATCTAGCCTCTTAAACCTAACTTGCCTAGGATAATCTAGTTTTTGGTAATCTAGTTTTCATATTGCCTTTACTTTCCTACTTGCTTAGTGTAATAAACCAAAACCCCTTTTAAACCCTTCATCCCTAATCTCCACTTTAGGAACGTATCCAACACAAACCTAGCTCTTGTGCCCCCTCTATCCCTGAGGATCGATCCCCTTTCTTGCCTCTCATCTATACTATAACATGACCATGTGTTCTTGCAGGAACATATTTTAGTGTTGTGAGTGAACATAGTTTGGGGACCTATAAATTTGAAAGATCTCACATGCATGCAATATCACACCATTGTACCAATTTCTACCACACATGAATGTCAAGGTGATCCCAGTGAGTCTAGAGGAAACGACATCTGTCCCAATCCCCAATGGAAAAATTGAGGAGCAGAAAAAGGAAGAAGAGGTCGAGATCATGAGAGAGTATCCTAAATATCTAACGAAGGTCAACACTACCATCAAAATTTAGACATATTACATCGACAATAATGGATCTTTCCCAGTATGCATTCAATTTACCCACCCTTGCCTTTTGATTGAATTCATAATGGAAGGACCATACGAGTTCCCAATATCGTTATATATGCCATTAGCAAGAATCAAACCCCCATCAATACATGTGGAAACATCCCACCAGAAGATGCCATACTAGAGTCTGCTTTCATAGATCTGATCATTCTCGAGATTCTATATCAGGTGAAATATTTTAAAGGGGAAAAGGAAGTGGAAAAGACCTTTAGAAATTTCCTTTACTTGCCATATGCAAAGTTACATAATAATTTTAGCATGCTAAATTTCCACAAATTTTTTGGGAAGGGAGATAAACTAGCACATATCAAGTCATATTATTTAGACATTGTGGAGTTACAAGATGACAACAATGTCTTGATCTTCTATTTTACACAAATGCTAATAGGTTTGGCCTTGGAATGGTACAATAAGAAAGAGTTGGAAACATTCACCACTTTATCTCGATTGGACAAAAAAATTTGTCAATCAATATGGTTGGAACTTAGATCAGATCCCAACCACTCTTCAGGAACTACAACAGAAGGCATAGAAGATTTCATTTGAGTTCATTGGACTATGGAGGGAGTTTGCCTCCTAGTTAGAGTTAAAGCATGCATACAACAAAGCCTTTGACATGGAGATAAGGGCAGGTCCACCTACTCTCACAACCTTTTCATCCCTATAGAGGTACAATACATTTTCAAAATTGATCCAAGAAGTGGGAATGAGAATTCCATCAAGAGACGTCTCTATCAATACATAGGCATCACTCTTCATCCTCAATCCACACCTACAATGACCAACTAGAAGTCTAAATGGATGAAGACTAAGGTGTTTTATTCAAAAGTAGGAGTTCTGTTAATTCCGGATGGCAACTAAAAGCGACAACAACCAACTGTACAAATATATGCAACTCAATCACAACCACCTCAACCCATCAATTTCATGACACCATAGTAGCAACAAGCTCAAATGATGCCACCCTACACCCAATACTTCCAACCTCAATATGTACGACCTCATTATCAATTCCAATCGAATTAGTTTTATGTGTATGCACTACCACCATTCCAATCATTAGTGGTAAGTTATTCACCGACTTCTAGAATCAAACCACCTCAAGCAGAACCACTAGACATGACTCATGAACATAAATTACATGCTAAACTAAAAAATAAATTCACACCTTTGGGAGCTTCACCTAGCGCTATCCTCCGCACCATAAAACATTTGCTAAAATTTCTTACCATAAGGGAGCCACCAAGTCCCTTGTAAAAAAGTTATAGTTCTAATGCCTATCATGACTATCACCAATCCAAGAGGCACAACACATATGCATTCCTCACACTAAAGAATTCTTTAAAACACCTAGTCGAATCATGTGAAGTCAAAACAATAACATCTGAAGAGGTTCCATCATCATCCAATGCTATGGCCACCATGTTAGCATATGAAGATCCAAATCCTATTCAATTGGCCCCTTGAAGCAAACTCTCAAGAATTAGTCCCGATGTGCTCATATCATAACTAGTGTCAAAGAGAAAAACCGAGTGATTCCCATAAGCACTCAAAGGCCAGTCACCATACTGAGAGCATGAACAAGGCAGAATGTTTGTCCGGTGTGGGTTCAGGAAGCGCCTATCCTTGAAAATGACCAACAATTGTGGTATATAGGCCTACCATGGTTATGTTACTACCGGTATGTGATGAATCAGTATGAAGCACCTAAGTCAAAAATATTGTAGGTGATGGTTGAAACTACTTAGTGTAGGTTCCTTTATCCCTTGATAAAGGGTAGGCAAAGAAAATCATCTATGAAGGAGTCCATACTGATACCCATGAAGAGAAAACAAGCAAAGTTTTTGACCTTTCTATCAATACCAAGAAAGTGTCTCCTACTAGGGGGCTCTGTGAAGAGACCAATCCTAAGGTTCAGATATGATTCAATTCCTAAATCATCCAGAAGGAGAAGTGCCCCTAGATGAAGTGGTGTAGAGTTCTGGCATACATTAAATCCATAATGAAGACTATCGAAGGATCCTATGTCTCCAAAGATGTGAGACCAGAAGTTCTTGTATCTACAATCATGTTAGTTATAACCCACATCTGTCTCTTTTTCCAAAGAAGAGATACTCAAGGAAGGGAACCACAATAGACCCCCATTAGTCATTGTTATATATAGAGGTCTTAATATACCTTCATTTTTTATCAATAATGGGGCATGATTCATTGTATTTCTCCTTAAGATGCTCATCAATCAAAGGAAGGATCCCTCAAACCTACAATTGACAATCAAGGAAGTAACATCTTTTGAAAGTGCACTAAAAGATGCATTAGGGGAGATTTGCCCTGCACTATAGGTCGGACCACAGATTTTCATTTTTGTATGTTCTCATGGAACTAAGTCATTATATCAACCTTCACCCTGGTAGGAGATGGATTCACCAAAACCAGGTGGTCTCCTCATCACTACATCAGAAATTTAAGTACCAACTGGGGCATGCTATCGTTGCAATCCATGTCAATAGCCCAAGTGCCACCATAGACTGCTTAGAAGAAGATAATATCTATCTCAAGTTTGAGATGTGGCATGTCATATCCATTAGTTATGTGCCTCTACAAAAAATACGAGCATACCATATCTCATATGAGCATGTTCTATTAGCTCAAAAATTATGGGAAATGCAAATTTGTCCAAATCAAGGCCTATGGGATTGATGAAAAGGGAAAATAGAATTTGTTCAAATTCCACCAAGTAAAATGCAGTTAGTCTTAGGATTCTGTGGACCATCATATACATGACCCAATATCACTTGGTGTAGTCTTGTATAGCTTTTGCTCACTACAAATTATTTGACAAGGAAATGTTGCCCCAACTTCTAGCCTCTTGCGTGCAACCTAAGTGAGAAAGTCCAACAAATTTTTCTCAATGAAGAGCATCGACTCAAGTGTATTTTACCAATGAAACATAGGGCCCGATGTACAAGCGTTCGCATCCCTACTTGACCTGCACTTTCACCACAAACAAAGATGGTTCTGACACCTCCAAATCCATCATCCTCGTGGAAGTCATATCTCATGTAAGAAGTAAATGAAGATGACTAGGATGACTACTCTGGGATTTCCACCAACATCGTAGAGACCACCGTGGGCAAAGAAAATGCCCAGGGCATCCGTACTTCCCAGAAGAACTATTAGACTAAAGACACAACCATTCCTCCACATAATGAAGCAATCAAATTCACAATTACCACTATGCCCAAACAACTATGCTCAAAATGCTCAAATAGAGGGAGCATGGAGGAAGATCATGGAAATCAGTATGATGATCATGGTGACTAAGTCATGGATTACTACATAGAGATCACAGATGCAACCCCTAAAGAAATAGATGCACAATTCAAATTATCTGCCTTTGTTGCACCGACAATTGTTCATGACTCACCATGCCCAAACGAACCAGATAAGTGGAGTGATGAGGGCATGGAAGAAGACTACAGTGTCCACTATCACATGTATGATGATTTTAAGGATGGAGGATCAATTCCATGTTTTAAATAAAAGATTAAAAAAAACTCTAGAAACTCATTTGCCTCATGTGAAAATGGTGTGTGGAGGATCAAAACATCTTCAAAGCAATGCTATCACCCATGCCCGAAAAATCCCATTAGAAGAATGAAAGTTAGAATATATGGAGACCCAATAGTGTATAACCATGCTCCAAGAACCCTAAGGACAAAGGTAAGAAAAAGAGAAAGGAAACACCTCTTTTCATTGGAGAGTCCCTTGGCTCAAAGAACCCTATGATCATTGCAAAAGTAATGATCATTGTTCTACTTCTTGTCCTTACAAGCCTAAGGGGACCAATCCAAATATGAAATGGGTCCCCAAGCTAACTCTGGATACCAAATTTTGAGTTGGGAACCAACACTCTCCTTTCTTGCAGGAAAAGGGAAAATGGATTGTTGATAGTGGCTAAACTAAGCACATGACATGTGATATAAGCTATTTCAACAATTTCACAAAGAAGAAAGGAGGTTCAGTTACTTTCAAGGACAACAAGAAAGGTAAGGTAAAGGGTTAGGGTGATGTAGGTGAATTCTTGTGTATTAAGAATGTTCTTTTCATGGATGTCCTACATCACAATTTAATAATTTTAAGTCAATTATATGATAATGGCTACCTTGTGCTATTTATTTCTTTTGAATGATTACTTCTAGATTCCCTCACTTATCATGTCATATATAAGGGAACTAGAAACGGTAATCTACATATAACTGTGCTTGACTCTATTAAGCCTATTGTTGGTAGATGCCTTGTAGTCAATTTGGATGATATTTCTATTTAGCATTGTCGGCTTGGTCATGTAAATATGCATCATGTAAAGAAATTGAAGAAAAAGGACTTGGTTAAGGGACTTCCAAAATTGGACTTTGAAAAGGATGAGAATGCCAACCTTGTACCCAAGGAAAGCAAACCAAGTCCTCCTTCAGATTCAAAGGAGTCCTTGGTACCAAGAGAGCTCTTGAACTTCTCTATATTGATCTATTTGGACTTATGAGAACTCGATCGCTTCGTGATTCCAAGTATTGTCTTGTTATTTTTGATGATTTCTCTCTATATACTTGGACCTTCTTTTTCATTTCTAAGAGTGATACACTTGATGTTTTCTCTAGTTTTTGGAAATGAGTTGAGAATGAAGATTCTTTCCAGATGGTTTCTATCTGTAGTGATCGTGGGGAGAATTTGAAAATGATTTTTTTGACTGCTTTTGTGAAGAATTAGGCTATGCACATAACTTCTCTTCACCTCGAACACCTCTAAAAAAATCCATTTGTAGAGAGGAAGAACATGTCACAAAACCAAATGGCTAGGACCATGCTTTTAGAATATGACACTCTAGAGAAGTTTTGGGCTGAAGCCATTAGTGCCTCATGTTTTGTGCAAAACTGGGTTTTCACACATCCTTCCTTGAAGAAAACCCCCTATGAGCTATGGAATGGTAGGAATCCTTCTATCGAGTATTTTAATGTTTTAATATGTCCTTGTTTTGTTTTAAACATGAAGGATTCTCTTGACAAGTTTGATCTAAAATCGTACAAGGCTTTCTTTCTTGGCTATAACACTACTAGTAAGGCTTATGGAGTGTTTAATGATGATCTATCAAAGTAGAAGAATATTTTAATATCAAATTTGTTGAGACTAACCCCTATATCTGAATGTAAACATGTATCTCAATTACTACATAATTGGGATTGGGTCTATAACCCATATCATGTACCTTTATTCAAAATATGGCTACTCACACAGTGAGTAGTCTAAGTCTGAATCTAAATCTTTTTATTCTTAAGTTCTAAACTGAATTCATTGGTGGATTTGAACATGTATCTCATTATCAGGGTAAACTTTGTTTTAAAACTCTTATTTGGTCAAATTACGTCACTTATACCAATTATATGATAATAGCTTAGGAAAAAGGACCTGAAATGCTCATAGAATTACTAGGTATACAAAGTATCTTAAGTCAGGTTCATAAACGTATTTTAAGTACGACATATCTAAAAATATGAATTCTGACAAGGTGGTTCAATCCTTCTTGTTAAATATGATGCTACCCTGAACCTTAATATTTAAATAAAAACTTACATGTTAAACCTTAAATATCAGAATAGAAATCTCATAAAATATTGTCTTGCAACCTAATCATAACTTAATTTGTCATTATCTTATAATGTCATCATAAACTCATTTTCCAATACCTTCTGATCCCAAACATACTTTTATTAGTACACCATGTCCTAATAATTTCAAATTCAAATTCTTACATTGTACTTGTATTCTAGATACTATTTATCCTAGGGAATCTAGTTCTTAGATCTCTACATATGTATGAAATCTTAATGGCATGTTTCTACTTGAAATCTTACTACATAACTATGACTATAAATATGAGAAATTCTAATAACATATGTGTACTTACGTTCTTCATACAAAGCTATTTGAAATCATCAACTAAGTATGGGTACATTACTGGCATATCTTATCTTGAAATCGTATTCATTACTTCCAAACATTTCTAAGAAATCTTATAAGAATATGATTCTTCAACTTTCTCATGGGCTTGGTCCATGAGTCACAAATATTTTGAGCAACATATCACTATTTTAGACTTTGGGTATCTACACTTGCATAAAGATAGAAATATGAGAATAATATTGTTTGTAAATCTTAACATTGAAGTCTTAGAACATTAAATCACATAGATCATGAAACTCTTATCAGGAGATATGTAAACATATTGAACATAAACTATGAGTACTCATGTGCATGGACCACTTACCTCTTATGCTGATGGCATCTATAAAAATAAATAAATCTTGATTCCAAGTTCCATATCTTTAATAACCTGGATATCATCATAGTTTTATTAGTCCAAGAGTATGTTCCCTCTTTCTATTTCTAAATCTCACACCCCTCTTTCCTAACTATATATACCAACTTTGGGTTCTTAAACATAACTTTATACTCACCATAAAATCTTAGCGTTGAAATAAAACAAAACTCATACTATATAATTAGTATTATCTTTATACTCAAATAAGACATAAATCGTCTTATGCACTAATATGAACATATACTTCATATAATGAGAATAATTCTCAAAAATAGTCACATCTTGTAAACTTACTGACTCAATCAAGAAATCAAAGTAGAATACCATCACATTACTAATATCAGGCCTAATTGGCCATACATATATCACTTATAGTGTCAGGATAATCATTTTTTTATTCTTTCGTAATGGCTACTCATCTAAAACTAAATACTAATATAATAGCACAAGAAACTTCATCAAATCTCTAGAAAAGTATTCATATAATGTAGGAATGATCATGTATTAAAATATCAGGCCATTTAAAAATCATATCATGGGTGAAATACCCAAACTACCCTTATTAGGGATTACATTAAAAACCTTATTAAAACTTCATATATGAAAGATCAGGATCTGAATTAATGTTTAACATATCAAAATACACATTCAATAAAATTTGTATGAATTTCCAAAGGCGTTTACTATTTTTAATTGGCAAAACATCAAAATCATATAGTTTTGTATACCCAGAATATAATAAATAAAATACATCAAAATAGTACTCTAGAACTATTTTTATAAGATAGTACACTCGAATAGCTTTCCATAGGTACCTTGTTTGTCCCATACCGAGATATGTAGCTCAAGATATGAATTTTTGAAGTTTACCTAGACTTGGCCAATCTCGGCCGTCGAGATCTGATCTGACGACCATAATTTCTTGCTCGCCACAAGCCTAGGGCCGGATCTTCCTCTCCTTCCTTCATCTTCTTTCTTGCATAAGCACCTAGAACAGAGGCCACTTCAGATTCAAATTCAGATATAGATTCAGATTCAGATTTCAGATTCAGAATTCAGTACATGTTTAGTACTCAGTTTTAGATAAGTCCAGATTCAAAGTTTAGTAAAGATAGTCTTAAGATAATTAATTTGAAACATTCACATAATGCATTATATAATAAGTCCTCACCAGAGAGTCCCGGGACGATTCAGAGGGCGCGTTGCGCCAGACACTGCGGGTGTCACAGAGGGCATTTATGCCAACAGAGGGCATGTTGTGCTAATAGAGGGTGTGTTGCACCATAGAGGACACTTCGGTGTCAACAGAGGGTGTGTTGCACCACAGAGGACACTTCGGTGTCAACAAAGGAGGACTTATTGTATAATGGTGGCCACAAATAGATAAAAATCGTAAGTAAAAGATACTTTCTCATCCATGAGTGTGATGAGAGGAATTCAGATGAGATAAGTATGACCTAGACACTTTGGTGTAGGTCATGAGGCCCATGGTATAGGTCTCTAGAAAAGATAGAGTAGAAAGATAAGAGTGAAAGAAGCCAAGAGATATTGTGTTTTCAGATTTTAATCAGCATTTGCTATCAGTTTTATAGTGTCCAAGAATATTTTGTAACATTGTTAGCTCTTCAGTAATGTGTATTTTAGAATACTCATGCCACTTACTCTAACGACTGTTTTTCCCAATGCATGGCTGGGGACACGATGTCTGCAGGTTTTGGAGCAGCTGAGGATTAAAAGAACAAGTAAAGGACTAGAATATTTCCAGCTATCCTAGTGGGGTGCCATTTGCCTAGACGATCTAGAGTTTTGACATCTTTCTATTATGTCCAGTTATGTTGTCTATTAAATTAGATTTTATGGTTTAACTTGATGTAGTTTTATAGTTATGCAAAGTGTTTCATTTATTTTCATTGCAATGATAATCATGTTTGTGATACTCCCAGATGATAAAATAAATGCTTCCGCTCATGTGATATGAAAATTGGGGTGTTACAATAGCCTTCAGTTGTGCTTGTTGCTTTCTTCACTAAGTGTTAACACCCACAATGTCTCCTTTCTCTTCCACAATGATCGTTTCTAGAGTTCTAATGACATGGGCTTCATGCCAAGGAGTGTACATCGATCAGAAGTAAGGACTTGATCTCCACTGTTCTAGGGGGTCATATTAGCCTAGACTGTCACCAAAATCTTCTTCACCTAGCCACTACCTTTCTTCCTTAGTGAATATAAAGAAGTCAAACTTTCTCCTTCTATGCGTGACAGTCAAAGTGCTTGTACACACATTAATCTTTGCACCCACGGTGGACAAGAAAGGTCTCCCCAATATGAGGTATTCTTTTCCATCAATAGGTCCAGAAGCCATGATCAGAAAATCGGTCAAGTATGCAATGTTTATCCTTTCATCCATTGTTATTGTTTCATTTAGCAATATGCCCAGGGGTTTCCTCTTAGTTACATCTCCCAAGACAAGGACACAATCCACCAGTTCCATTTTCTTGAGCTTGAGTTGTAAGTACATGCTCAACGACATAATGCTTGTTCATGTGCCTAGATTTAGGAGATAATGCTCAACAGGTCGTGCACCAATGTAGAATGTGATAAGAGGGACTCCCAAATCGTCCCTTTTTTCGAGAAACCAATGTCAAAGATGAAGTTCATAGATCTTGTTGCAACAATTTCCTTGGGTGGCAATAACACAAGTTTTCTCCTCCCCATACAAACATTATTTACCAATGAAAGGAATGCTTTGATGCATGTTGTTCCTTGTTTTAAGGTCCCTAAGAGATTCATGATACAACTATTCTTCTCTTGGAGAAAGGGGCCTTCTAAAGCCTCATGGAATTGCTCACTAATTGCATAAAATATTTCCACATAAATTTATGGGCCTTAAGGAGGTATGATGGTGATTCTTGTCTCATGGGGATGTTTTGGCTCCCAACAAGGCATTGCATCAAGTGTTACCATGTCAACAGAATGTGGGACAACAAACATGATCTTGTCACAAAAGGACATAAGAACTGAATCTCTAGCACTTTTGTTACTCCCAAGAAAGGGTGGGACAGTTGAGGATGCTTCTTCATACCCAAATGGGACATCGGGAGCTTAGATGCACTCGATATTTTTAGGCAACAACTGAGCAACAAACTCTTTGGTGCTTTTGTGATCTCTACTAGACTCTTATAGCACCAAATCTTTACCACAAACCTTAATCATTTCATCCTCCCCTTTTTCTAACTCTTGAGCAACTTTCTTCCCCCATATGATAGACACCATACTCACTTGTTCATGGGAAGGAGGAGGAGATTGTGAAGATGAAGGTGGTGGTGGTCTTTGGTGAGGTGGGTTACGATTTTGGAGTATGCAAGTTGGTTGTTGGGGAGGTTGTTGCGGAGGTGGTGGTTGATAGGCATGTGATGGCAGTGGGGGGGTATTGGTAGTTGAAAGGGGGTTGGTGAGGTGGAGGAGCATATGGATGTGGTGGTCCTTGTTATTGGTGAAGTAGGGGCACTTGGCCTTGTGGTGGGACATAAGAACCTTGAATAGTTCTCACATAAATACCATCATTATTTGGATTGGCCATAGGTTGAGACGGGAGCCTCCCCTCATCATGGCAGGCAAGTGAGAGAGAGAGAGAGATTTGATCAAGCCTTTGTTCAAGGCCGAAAATGTTTTGTCCTTGAGAGGACACCTCTTTCTTCACCTCATTGAGACTCCTTATCCTTCCTTGGACTTCTTCTTCAAACTTGAAGTTGTTCTTAGGACCATGGTATTATCTTGGCTGCCCTTTCCCTTGACCATCCTCATTTTTGTTGTTTCCATGAAAAGTTAGGATGGTTTCTCCACTCAGGAGTATAAATGTTGAACATTGGACCTTGGTTGTTTTGGTTGCCAAAATCATGCAAAGCATGCACTTCTTTATCTACATCATCAATTGCCAAAGTGGATTGGCTAGAAGAACCTCCATCTTGGTTCTTCATCATGCTCATCATGTCCACCATCATTTTCATCATGTCGGGGTTGGCTTCAGTCTGGGTTGGAACTATGAGAGGTGGTGGAGGAGTGTAGTTCTAGTTACAATACCCCCTTTATTTGATGCTCAGTGGCGAGAATTCTCAGTAAGATGCTCAAACAAGGGCCAAAACTCCTCATGTGGCTTTTCCATAAAGGTGCCTCCACATGACGAATCAACATTGTTTTGGCTCAGTTCTAATATCCCGATGTAGAACACTTGAATCAGCACCCATAGAGGTACTTAATGATGTTGGTAGTCACAAAGTATCTTTTGAAATCATTCCCAAGATTCATGAAATGATTTATTCTCTTTCTGCGTGAAGGAAGTGATGCATCTGGGTCAACTTGGAGATTGAGTAGAACTTCTTGAGGAACTCGTTCTTCACTGCATTCCATGTCAACAAATCAGGCTTGGCCATGTACCATTCCTTGGCCTTTTCTTTTAGAGAGAATGGGAAGAGTGTCCTCCGGATAGAGTCATCAGTGGAAGTGGGTGTGCGGAAGGTGGAACAAGTCTCAAGGAAGGCATCGATATGCTGGTAGGGGTTTTCATTCTCCATCCCATAGTAGGTAGGGAGGAGTCCAAGAAGTGTGGGTAGAATGGAGAACTATTGACCTGACATTTGGTCAAGAAGGGTGGCAATGGGGGAATTGTAGTTCCCTAGGGTGAAATACTCATGGAGGGGACGGTTGGGTTGTGGCAGTTGAGCATTTCCATGAGGTATTCCAGTTTCATGGTCACCCATCTCAGTTTCTCAGTGTTGGTTACAGTGGCTTTGGAATCTCCTTCTACCTATCTCAGGGTCGTGTAACACCAAGTCCGTACAAGTAGAACATGAATGACGCATGCAAAACGGTCACCTGTACAATACACAAACAAGCAACAAAAACCAAGTTAGAAGGAAAATATGCAAAAGTTAACAAACAATATAAGAATAGCAATGATGAGGGTAGTAGGAAAGGCTAAGCTACACTAACTATCTATACTGAGCACCTCTATCTCTGGAAATGGCGCCAAAAAGTTTGGTGCAATATTGCATGCATGTGTGATCTTTCTAATTTATAGGTCCCCAAACTAGGTTCACTCACAACATTAAAATATGTTCCCGCAAGCGTACGGGGTCATGTTATAGTATATATGAGAGGAAAGCAAGGGGGTCGATCCTCAGGGATGGGGGGGCACTAGAGCTATGTTTGTGTTGTCTACATTCATAAAGCAGAGATTAGGGTTGAAGGGTTTAAAAGGGGTTTTGGTTTGATTACACTAAGCTAGCAGGAAAGTAAAGACAATATGGAAACTAGATTATCCTAGGCAAGTTAGGTCTAAGAGGCTAGATTAAGCAATCAAATAAACAAGAGAAAGATGATCTACACTACTCTAGCAATGCAATTAGCAACTAAGAACTAAGCTAAACACTAGAGCAAGCAGAAATCTAGGTTAACCCTAAGTAATAAGACTAAGCAATTAGCTAGAATGAACAAAGGCAATTAAGCTAAACTGGAATGAACAAAGGCAATTAAGCTAAACTATAATTAACGAGCTAAGATGACAAATGAGGTTTTAAGCAATGGATTGGGTAGGTGGGCCATTTGGGAATGTGATTTGATATTACCTTGGGGGAAGGTCAACATGGCATGCAATTATCACAGTTCAATCTAGATTACCAAACCAAACAACAAGGCAAGTGCTACTAGAATATAGCCTATACTACTAGTTAGAGAACTAGGGTTAGGTGTAATTCTAGTGGGACTTGGAAAGTCTAGGTTTCTAGGGTAAATGGTATTGGGGCAATTGAGAGCCAAGGGTAGGAATGGGAGTAGAGATGAGGGTCTTTCACCTCATGTTACTTACCTTCTAGCCTTTAGGAAGCTCTAGGAAATTGTACCAATAACACTTACACTAGCTACTTAGATCTCACTCTCACTTTTAGAAGAAGGGAGATGTATGTAGGAACAAAGGGGGCTACCTAGGGATCCACTAATTGGACCTAGGAGCCATTCCTAAGATTACTACATACATTCCAATTTCCCCTAGAAGGTAAGTGTCATCAAGCATCACAAAGCAAACAATCTATGTTAAAATCACAAACCACATAAAATATAATGGAAAATGAGATAGAAGGAATGGCAATCATCATAGAATGAAATTATGTACAAATTATTTTCTCCCAACATGGTATCAAAGTCACATTTTAACCCCAAACATCCCACCAGTAGGGGCTTAGCTAGTCATGCTCAAAGAAAAGATAAAAGAAATGAGAAGAAGGGGATATGACTCCATGGAGCTTGAAGTTGATCCTTCTCCTTCACCTCCTAGAAGTTGTAGGGAAACCTCCCTCCTCCAAGATGGATGATGGGCTTGGAAATGAAGGGGATTATGGTAGAAAACCTTGAAAACTAGGTTTATATGGTGGAAATGGTGGATGGAGAGCATAAATACAAGGGGAGTGCAATGAATGCTCAAGAGTGGGTGGAGTGGAGTGATGGAAGCTAACCTAGTGATGTGGCCACCACCCATGTATAGATAGGTGGTGGTCGAAGCACTAGGGTAATTAGGGGCATTGTTGGAAAAATAGTGTAGAAAATGCTAGGGTTTAGGTGGTAGCACGGTCATGGTGGGTATAGGTAGGAATGGTCGTGGTGGTGTGGAACAGACATTCTAAGAAAGTGGAAAAATCATAGGTTGAGGTGGTGAAATGGAGGCTGGTAGCACGACCGCGGTGGAGGCTAGGTAGAACGTCCGTGCTGGCTAGCACGACCGTGGTGGTTGAGTTGGAGGTGAGGTTGTTCCCTTTAGCATGCCCGTTTTGTCTTCATCTAGCACAGCTGTGTTGGGCAGTACGACCGTTTTGGGGGCTTCATGGCACGGTCATGTTGTGTAGAACGACTGTGGTGGTTGAGTTGATGTAGCTTGAAAAATTGGGATTTTGCCTGTAACTTTTGCATTGGCCAGCACAACCGTTCCTTGGCACCACGGCCGTGTTGGGGTCTTCAGTAGAAAAAACGCCTTGAATCTTCATGGTCAATGGACTTCTTTGCTTGATGTAGACCCTTGGTCATTAGGGGTAGGTTGAGGGAGCTTTGGGGTCTTCTTTGGACCCATCCATGAGTATAGGAACCCTAGAACTCCTTCCTTCTCTCTCATCCATCCAAATCATGGTTCTAGTACCTAAAAAGTATGCACAAAACGTCCATAAGTGCATTTGACAATAATATGCATATTGGGGGATTTAACTTGCATTCTACTATGTTTAGATGTGAATAAAGTACAAAATGGCACAAGATGAAGCCCAAAAATAGGGCTGCATCATACAACCCTAGAAAGCAAAGGCCCTAGTTGGTGTAGATTGGGGTCCGATATATTGTATGAGTATGAGTTTGCAGTGAACTGATGTATTGAGCTCCCATATAGAAAATTATGGATGGTGCAACCTTCCATATAATTGATACCATATGTGCATGAAAGTGACACTCACTGGCTATTTTAGGGCATTCCTGGTGGAACTTTTTGAGATGTTGAAGATTTAGGCGCCAGTGTAGGATCATAAAGGCATGGGTGGACCAAGCTAAGAGATCCTTGGATGATTTTTTGAGATGTTAACTAGTAACATCTTAATTGCATTAGAAAAATCCATAAAGTTTGATGCAAGGTGAAAAGCCCGAAGTACTCATTTGGTACATGATCAATCTGGTGAATTGAGTTTCCTTATGGTGAAGAAGTAGAGGTCAATAAGGATATTATCAAAGGTCTTTGAGATTTGGGTTACATTTCAATTTATGACCAAGGTTCAAGAGGGAGTGGCGGTTCAAGATAAGAGACCACAATTGGGCAGCATGTCAATGGGGACCGAGTTGAGAGATCCTTGGGTGATTTTTTAGTGCCTTAATTGTGGACCTGGATAGCCTTCTGATACAAAGTAGGCCATAAAGAAGAAGTTAGGTTTCATACTTATGGAAAAATGAGGTACAAGGTTGAACCTTGATATCCTAACAGTGTGCTTGGCCTCAGAATCAAGTACTTGGTTAGAAGTATTTTTGAGAGAAACCATCGATATAAACTTACAGAAGGGTGGTTTGAGTTTAAAGATTGCTTCATTCTAAAAAGCATATTACTCCTTATAAAGTTCATTTTGTTTTGTAAAGGTTGTCAACTTTTGAAAAAGTTATCTTGCTTTTGAAGGGTAATAGTTTCACTTTGAAAAGGATCATTTCACGTTGAAGTCCTGGTGCTTTGAAAAGATTGTTTCACAATGAAAAGATTTTCTCATGGTTGACTTCTAAAATTAGTTGTTGGTTTGGTTTGAAAAATATTGTTTCTTTTTGAATTATTGTTGATTTGATTTGGGAAGTATTTTCAACCTTTAAAAGATTGTTAACCTTGTAAGGATTGTTGATCTAATTTGGAAAAAAATGTTCATATTAAAAAAGATGTTTTTTTATTAAATACAAAATGTGAATAGATTCACTGTGTCCTCCCCGTGCACCAACAAACAAAATAAATTTACATCAGTTTACCCAACCTGGGACACCTCTGTCACCCTATTGTGCCTACATATGTCAACCCTAAGGTGAGAAAGAAATTTGAAACGAAGAAGAGAAGCCCCCATACACCACTGAGAAAAAAGAGAAAAAGAAAGTCATCAACTATCTTTGTGCTATTATAACCTAATGTAAGGTATTTGTATACTATCCATCAAAATCTTGCCTCTAATCACATAAGGGAGAAATATAGAGAATTGGGTCACCACCATTGTCTTCCCTCTCACCCCATTGACTTATGGACATCGCAAGGATGCTGTCATGAGAGCTTGTGCATTATCCGATGATGGTAGGTCCTCCACGGTCTTCTTGATCTCCTTCTCCAATGGTGCGATCCTTTGAGGCACCACCTTCTACCCCTCAAACCATCTCAAAGCGCTGCATGTGCTCCAACTCCACACATGAGAACATGACTTGTTCCCGTTCCTCGAGCTTAATGGCCTCCACCATAGCCTACATATATGCCTCCAAAAAGTCCTCTGCCTAGAGCCACACAAAGAAGTCCAACTTCAATACCCTCGATTGTCTTGTATTATACTGGATGTCCATCTACGCATACTCCCCACAACATCACACCTACACCCTACTGCTAGATTGGGCTTCAAATTGTTCATGTCATGTGGTATCCATCACACCAACTAGATATGTTTCCATTTCCTCTTTGGTTCCTCTAGACCATCCCCCACTACCCAATCATACCCCTCAAATCCCTCAATCACTAGGAAGATTCTCTTTCTCATCATCACATTTAGTGTTGCAATAATCAGCCTCCAAGCACACCCCACTTTCCCTTTACCCCCATCATATCTCACCTTACATCTCAAAACCCAAATCATCTATCATATAATGATGGGGGCCGTCTAATGCAACCAAGCCACAAAGAAACTGCTAGACCCATCCACCCAATAGTTGTCAAGCCACCCTGCCAAGTCCCACGAATCAACATTAACTGTCTGGAGTTGAATCTAGGAGTGGTCTAACTTCCACTATGAGACCGCCAACGCACCATCCACGAAGAGGTTTCCTAAAGTCTCTCACCCTAGATTAGAACAATAGTTCCAAATCAAGGTGAATAGTATGCAACATATTTGGATGTTATCCTCGGTTTGAAGCACCTTCTTGAGGGCCTTCCAAACCAGTGCCTTTGCGTACGGGGTAACGTCCACTTGTCAGAGACGAGTTGAAAGAGAGGGCTCAGTATGAACCTCGTATGCATCAAAATTCTCTTTGTAGATAAAGATGAGAAGGACCCAAGATCTGTCGGCACCCAAATGAGAACATCTATATTAGGAGAGATCACCTGATAGGAAGCCATGATATATTGGACACCCACCTTTGAGACAAGATTGGCTATTAGGATCTAGTTCACAAAATCACAAACTAAGATTCCATCTAAATATCAACATCCTCTAGTGCCGACATCACCAACGTCTCACCACACCATCTATCATGCCAGAACAAAAACTCCCCTCTACCAAACTTCCATCTACAATGTGGTAAACAACTGGGAAGGTTCTCCACACTATCTTTGAGTAAGGTGATGCAAAGGAACCTTGAATGATAGATCTTGGATGAAGATCACCATGATGGATCCAAAGTCTTTTATATTTCTCCCAACAAAAAATCATCCACAAGGATTCACCCTTCATCAGCTCCCAATATGCCTTCATCTAGATAGCCTCATTAGAAAGGTAAAGATGATTGATATCAAGAATGCCCTACCCATACCCAGTTTGTCCCAGAAGACTGAATGTCTCTGAGATGCCTCACCCCTTGCCTACCAAAGAAAATATATGAAAATCTTATTAATCGATTTAATCACACCCTTCGGGAGGGAGAAGGCCTCCATCATGTATAGTGACATGGAGACATGTACATGTCGAATAAGGGTCACTTGTCTAGAAAAAGAGAGGACCTTGGCCTTCCAACCCTCCATTTTCTATGTAATGTAGTTGATAACATGAGAGAAATGAGTAGCCTTGAAAAACCTCTCACAAGAGGAACCCCAAGGTACATCATAACATCTCCTTTATCCTATAGACGGGCTAGGTGTAAGATCTCCCTATGCTCATTTTCTTCACATATACCAATAATTATCCTAGATTTCTCCCTAATAATTTCCTTCCCCGAGACATCTTCATACTCTTGAAGCAACTAGTTCAAGGAATATATGGAATCCCCCTCATAATTGGTGAAAAGAATCAAATTACCCGCATAAAGCATGAGTATGGGAGCCTCCCCTTTCCCCTGGTATTGAAACACTCCAAAGCCCCCCCCCCCGCGCCTTCTCATCAGAGATGCTCCTAGCAAAGGCCTCTTCAAATAGGATGAACATCAATGGGGACAACCAATTCCCCTACTTCAGACCCCTCTTCATTGGGAAAAAGCCAACAGACTTCCCATTAAGTGCCACCGACACCCAAGAGTCATCAAAGAAGAATGAAAAAAGATTAGTGAGTCCTTCCATCATGCTGAACTGCCAAAGAAATCGCCTAAAAAAAACCCACTTCACTCTATCATAAGCTTTTGTCATGTCAATCTTCATCACAACATTCACCTCTTGAGTAGGGAGATTTGTGTCATATAGAAGCTATTTTGTGAGCCAAATATTGTTAGGATACATGGCTACAGAGCAGGTAATAGAAACAAAAAGTTAACTACTATATTCCCCTTTGAACATTAGATTGCGTCAACAACTATGTAATGAGAAGGATGGTTAGGGAGGTTATACCTAGTCCTGAAACAAGTCCATCGACAATTACCTCACTATAACATGCAACTTTTACAAGTTGCACTTGGAAAATATCTACGTCGGCCTCCCAGTTGATCACCATGGACAATGGTTGACTTTGTCCTCTGAGCGGTAGGCAATGGCCTCGTCTCTCTATGGTAGTCCACACATACCACCAACAATTCTTGTCATTCTAGATGCACAAATAGGTAGGAGTTTTCCTTTTCTAGTTGGTGTACTATCACCAACTTGATCTCCCACAATTGTTCTCCCTTGTTATCCTTCCCTTTATTGGGTAGGACTTCCTAGAGTTCTCTTGGTTACTACAACCAGAGAAGACAACAATTACTAGAGTCAATTGATGTGTCTGAGAAATCCCCAATACCCCTCTACTTATAGGAGAGATATCTCCATACATTAAATAAGAGTAGACCAGAAGGTTCTATTAATTAAGGGTATTTAAAGTAGGAAGCAAGCATATTCTGTGATAGGTATCTACATGAGTGGAAACCAAGATACATAGACATGTAAGGTATCCCAATGGACCACTTGGCTCTCATTCTATAGTGATGATATATGTCCAAGAATTACATCAAGCTACATATTTCATATTTCTTAGTACCAAGGAAGTTCAACCTTATGTGAAGTAAGTATCAAGTCATTATTTCTAAAACATGTGTGAAAATTATCTAACAAATCTTAGCTGTGACATACATAAATGCAGGAAGCATAAAGATGTCCCAGAATTAGATGTGGGCAGTGGGCAGATTGTAACATCCCATGATTTGAGGTCTGGGATAAAATGATCTTAAAAGGAATGATTGGACTACCCAAATCACCAAGGTGCACCTCCTTTTCAGGGAGCCCATCACTAAAGGACAACAACCAGACAATTCAAGCACCTCCTACGGACGTTTCTACTACCGGAATACTGCAGGACACACGTTTCTTGAGGAGGATCATCCAGAGAACCTTCTTTCCAGGGTTTACACAAATCTCCTTCATGTTTCCCACATTTTTATTCTCTCCTTCTATGCGTTCTCAACTGAAAACCATACAGGGCTAAACCCCTCTTTTCCTTAGGACCTAGGAGTAACCCAGGGGATCGTTGCATTAACTTTCTGCATGATTTAGTATAAATTTCTCTTTATTCCTGGATAAATAAGTGTGGATTTGATCGACTTATCATTGCTTGATCACCAGTGATATGATTACAAACCAATAATTACTCTGGAAGGGGGATTAAAGGTTAGAAAACCATAACTTGTACACTTTCCTACGTGTTGATTGGTGAAGATGACACATGGTTAGTGGAAAGAACCCATAGTTTTCATTAATGCACCTAAACTGAGTAATAAATTACCATAGACATGGCATTGGCTTAGATTTAGGTAGTGAATTGTATCATGAAAGCGAGCAATTCTAGCTACATGCTTTCTATCTAGGTTAGGAGTAGGAATTTATATTAATTCGATAGAAACGATATACGACAAGATCATGTGGTAAAATTGGTAACCCTAAGGAATATAACCATATTCGAATCAACCATTTTCATTTTCTCTTAATTTTCTTTTGTTTTGTTAAAATTCAATTCAACATTTTTAACCGACTTAGCTGATCGTACCGTAGTTAGTAGTAGTCACTGAGACTATGTCTCCCTGAGTTTGACTCGGGCCTCACAAAGGCCTATATTACTCGACACATGCACTTGCAAGACGTATCTAGATGAGAAGATCTCTTAATTTGAGAGGTTGAGGCAAGGACAGATGAACATTAGCGAGTATGAAGCTAGGTTCATGGAGATTTTGCGGTTCTGTACGCATATGGCATCTATGGATGAGGAGAGGATTCAACATTTTGAGAAAGGGATGAACGCTGAATTGACCACTCCGGTGTCTGCTTTAGAGAACAGGGAGAGGTTTGCTACTTTTATGGAGTTTGTGAGACAGATAGAGAGGTCTGTGATCAAGAAATGGCAGACCAGTGGTGAGAAAGAGTACACACAATTTCAAGGACAAAGGTCCGAGAGCTTTAAGAAGCTGAGGCTCTCTGCACCACCACCACCAAGATTCAATACCCCGACGCAGTGGACGTCAAATAGGGGTAGGGGCTGTTGTTTTCCTCCAAGTAGAGCCCCTAGTACAACATCAACATCAGTAACAGGACCACCCAGGAAGAGTTTGGGAAGCCACCACTACTTCCAGTGTGGGAGGTCAGGACACTTGATGAGAGATTGTCCTGAGAAAGTCAGAACTGTAACTCAACCCCAGAGGCAGAGTCAGCAATGCTCACAGAGGAGACAGTTTTCTAATGGTACTCAAGGACGTGGACAAGCATCACAAGATGGATCATCGGCACCCAACAACCAAGCACAAGGTCAACCACAGGCAACAACGAGGTTCTATGCAATGAACCAGCCTGAAGCAGTTGTCAACCCTCAGGTTGTGACAGGTCAGATGGTACTATTTTATTCTGATATGTCTTCATCCTGCTTCGTATCTGTGTTAATTGATCTGGGTGCTACACATTCCTTTATCACTCAAGGAGTGATTCATGACTGCAACATGATTGTCAGTCATAGAGTGGATAGTTTGATGCTAGAAACCCCTTTGCTGGGATCTGCAGCATTGCGGGAGGTGTGTTCTCCCTGCAATCTTTCCTTTTCTGATCATTGCATTTGGGTGGATCTTATACCACTTGAAATGAACGGGTTTGATATAATCCTAGGTATGGACACCTTAGAGAAGTATAAGGTTGTCTTGGATTGTGGTTCCAAGCAGGTTGTATTCACAGATGATGGTGACACATGGATCTTTTAGGGAGATAGAAAGATTCTTCCAACCTGTTTAGTGTCAGCTATGGTAGCTGAGAAGTTGATGAGACAGGGATGCTTTGCATTCTTGGCTCATGTGATAGATACCACAATGGAAAGCCCTAATCTTCTTGAGGTTCCAATAGTTAGGGAGTTTGAAGATGTATTTCCTGAAGAACTTCCAGGTGTTCCTCCATCTCGAGAGATTGATTTTGAGATTAATCTATTCCTGAGTACACAACCAATAGCAAAAATGCCGTATAGAATGGCACCTGCTGAGATGGCAGAACTCAAGAAACAACTACAGGAGTTTCTTGAGAAGGGTTTTATCTGACCGAGCACTTCACCCTGGGGTGCTCCGGTTCTTTTTGTTAAGAAGAAGGATGGGTCTATCGATTATGCATCGACTATAGGAAGTTGAATAAAGTAACTATAAAGAACAAGTATCCTCTGCCAAGGATTGATAACTTGTTTGATCAGTTGCGGGGTGCAACTATCTTTTCTAAGATAGATCTGAGGTCGGGATACCATCAGTTGCGTATTAAGGAGAGTGACATATCTAAATCTGCTTTTAGAATAAGATATGGTCACTATGAGTTCATAGTTATGTCATTTGGACTAACAAAAATAATTATGAGAACAAAGTTTAGAAATATCATTCTTTATTCATCATCGTCATCATTGTCATCAGAACCCCAATTATATTTAAAAATTCCCACTACTTGTAGGGATTTTGCCCATTCTTCTCTTACAACATCTAATTCCTCACTCATATAGGGAGTATGTCCATCTAATAACTTTCTACATGTACTATAGTTAGTTTTTAACACCTGCAAAGAGAATGACGTATATATATAATTAATAATATATAATAAGATTGATATATTTCATATTATCTAATGAGACTATATATAATACCTTAATGTATAATATCGATTTCAATTGCAGAATGTTTGATGATTAGGTCCATAAATCGCATCACATAGTAGGCACATGCCCATCCGTTGTCTTGTATAGCACACTATAAATTGAAACATACAAAATATTCAAAAATACAAATAATCACAGTTCACATAAATAATATATAAATTGGAGTCAGGAAATTACTTTCACATTCTCCCAAATTAGTGACTGATTCTTTTTCTTGGGGACCTTTCCTCCAACTTTTTTGAACTCTTGTAAAGCCCTACATGTTAATGTAACACATTAAATTGCATAATTAAATAGTAATGTAATAACATATGTTAACAGACATAAAAATATGAAATATTTCTCACGGGAATAATGGCCTTTGCATTGTGTGTCCATATAATATATTCAATTCCTTCCCCGCCGGATCTAGATAATAGACAGTGAACGTCTTGGGGACAATAACTAGTAACTCCCAATGCCTACCACTACAGTAAGAAAGTTAAAAATTAATAACTCAAAATCCACAATAAAAATGTAATTTTCTTAAGTCCAAATTATAAGCTAATTAAACTTACTCGACATTGAATGGAGCTATTATCACCGTCTTCTTAGTTTTACCAAAATATTCAAAAGTAGCACAACAGTATGAAGTAACTGAAGAAGGGTCTGTATCTACAAGACTAATCAAAGATGGAACCAAAAATCCCACATGGGAAAATGTAAAATCTGTACATATCGTGTGTAAGTGGTTGCAAAACATGTATTACATATGCATTAATATATAAGAAACCAGATCACCGTATATAAAACAAGGCATATGGATGTATAAACAAGATCTCACCATATCCACAACTCTATCATAGATGTGTTCAACCAATCATAACAAAACAACTCCAAAATATCTTGTATAAATAGCTTGTTATCATATGATTGACCTGCATTAATACGTATGCATTAATGTGTATGTAAAACTTATATTACATATGCATTAATATGTATACAAAACTTAAATAAATAGATTGTTATCGTATGATTGACCTGCAACATCCTCCAGAATAGTAACATTTATAGGGCAATTTGAATCATGTTCGCCTATCCATACTGCCATACCCCTACAATTAGGACCTAACGAGGCGTGTAGGTCCCTTGGAAGCCAACTTAGTACTTTAGGAGGTGGAGGTGGAGGCCGAGATGTAGTGGGTGTCTTCCTTTTGACCTGTATATATAATTTCAGATAATTGAGTCATATATACACACTAATAAAGTAACGTAATGTAAATTTACCATACAATATTAGTATAGACGACATCTGCTTTGGGCCACATTATCACTCCGCCTTCTACCACACTAAGCGTTTCAGAATCTGGGTGGGCATATGGCAGTGAAAGATCCCTCCAATCAGGGAGTATATGTATCAGGCTCACATGAACCGCACCGGCTCGTACTGGAGTCCCATGAAACATCTCCCTTGGAAGGGTTGGGTAAGCCTGTGCCTCTGCAATGATATATTCTTGACTTTTTAGATGACATGGGTTCAACCCCTAAAAATTTACGTAAAGAATGTTATATACATATATATATAAACATATCATCTTGAAAAGACTAGCTACTATATATGTTATAAAAATACTTACAGCAGACGTGCTAGGTGGTGGGTCTACATGATTACTTCCAACCTCAACAGTACGAGAAGAGTGGCCCGCCACATGTACTGTCTGAGTGGCAGTGTGAGATGCCTGCCACTTCATCATTGCTTCTTGGATTCTCCTTTCAATTAACTAATTCACCTATACATGGATAAAAGAAACACTAGCTTCTGATTATTGAATTCTCTTTCACAATAACATTCTATAAAAAGAATAGGTTACCTCAACTTGTGAAAGTCCCACTTTTGGGATAGGTTTGTGCTGGGATGGCCGAAAGAATGCTTTGATGCCCACACCAGTGCCTGCACCCCTAACACATCCAGGATGCTCTGGGTTACCCAGAGCAACTGTCAATTCATCTCTTATGCCCTTAGGGATGAATTTGCCTTCCTTCCTCCACTCGTGCAGCTCCCGCTAATCGTCATCAACATAAATTGGTAAGTAAAGATAACAATAATCAATATCTATCGATTTACTCTAAGTGTTGAATTTTACCATTTTGGCAGCCGCCTCAGTAGTTGTGGGCTTCGTTATATCTCCCTTCTTGTTTTTCCTCCCAGCTATCCACATAGCATGGCGAGGAAGAGGTGCAGGACCAATAGTAGAGGACTTTGTAGTCTCCTGAGTAGCAACAGAATGAGTAGTAGACTCAGCCTGTAGTCTTTGGCAAATGCCTACATAGACTCTTGGACCCATTGTGTGGTCATGCACATTCAATGCACGCCTTGCTCTTTGAGCATCGTTGATAGCCTTGTTAGTAAGCACATTGATTTGGTTAGTAACACTAAATGTTAATCTTGAATAGGTGAATACATAAGAACGTATATTAATTAAATTGGGAGTGGCGCTTAATACCTTGAATTCATCTATATTTCTTTGGGCAACAAACTCCTCCCAGTCTTTGGGGTCCAGGTGTTCCATTGCTCAGTGGCTGCCTTCTGCCTAAATTTCCAAATATATTGTTCCAAATGATAATGTTGCAGGTGAGGTAATCCCTATCTTAATACAATTGAACATCACCCAAAAGGGAAAAGAGGTGGTCACTCAAGAAGAAGAGATAAATGAAGAAAAGAAGGATCCAACTCCCTGCTTTGCAAATAATCATCCTAAATAGTTGATCATAGATGACCCTTTGAAAGAGTGAAGAGATGGGATTTGTTCAATAAGGTATAAGTAAACAACCCCTTCATATCACAACTCAAGCCAAAGAACATCAAAGAAGCTCTTGGGGATAATGAATGGATCCTAGCCATTCAAGAAGAATTGGATCAATTCAAGAAGAACAAAGTGTGGAATCTAGTGTCAAGAACATGTGATAGAAAGATCATTGGCACCAAGTGGGTCTGCGGCAACAAGCTAGATGACAGCGGCAAGGTGGTAAGAAACAAAGCAAGGTTAGTGGCTCAAGGCTACAATCAACAGGAAGGTATAGATTTTGATGAAACATATGCACTTGTAGCTAGACTTGAGTTCATTCGCATGTTGCTTGCTTTTTCTAGTTATAATAACTTTCTTCTATATCAAATGGATGTTGAAAGTGTGTTTTTGAATGGTACAATTGAGGAGGAAGTGTATGTTTCACAACCTTCAGGCTTTGAACATGATAGTTTACCTAACTATGTTTATCTATTGCAAAAAGCTCTCTATGGACTCATACAAGAACCTCGAGCTTGGTAGGAGAAATTAAAGAACTTTTTGTTAGATCATGGGTATATCATGGTCAAAGTAGATTTTACCCTATTTCTCAAACCCACTTCTAGCAATTTTCTTATCATTCAAATTTATGTTGATGATATCATTTTTGGCAGAACTAAACTTGATCTTTGTAAGGATTTTAATGATCTTATGCAGAGTGAGTTCGAGATGAGCATGATGGGTGAGCTTACTTTCTTCCTCAACTTTCAAATCAAGCAAACTAAATATGGGAACTTCATCAACCAAGGAAAGTATACAATTGAGCTACTCAAGTGCTTTGGGATGGAGAACACCAAGATGATGGATACCCCCATGTTAAACACTGCCAAACTCGATAAAGATGAAGAAGGTGAGAAAGTGGATGAGAAGCTCTATAGAGGTATGATTGGTAGTTTACTTTATTTAACTACCTCTAGACCTGACATAATGTTTAGTGTTGGCTTGTGTGCTCGCTTTCAATCAAATCCCAAGAAATCACATCTTGGAACTATTAAGAGGATTTTAAGGTACTTAGCCAAAACCCAAAATTTTGGACTATGGTATCCCAAGTCAAGGGACTTTACTCTTACGACTTATAGTGATATGGATTACGCATTATGTTTGATTGATAGAAAGTGCGCAAGTGGCACTTGCTTCCTCCTACGACCATGCTTGGTGTCTTGGTTTTCCAAGAAACAGAGCACAGTGGTTTTATCAACTACCGAGGCTGAATACACTATAGCTGGGAGTTGTTGTGCCCAGGTTCTATGGATGAAGCAAATGCTCTAAGACTTTACCATTTATTTTGATGCTTCTCCCATCTATTGTGATAATACTAGTGAAATATCTTACAATCCTATTGTTACAACCCCAAATTTTGGGTTCATTTGCTGAGAAATATAATTTCTCATATTAAAGATTCTTGAATGAATGAATGAAATAATCTATTTTGAATAAATGGATTTCATGGCCTTGTTGTTTGATTTGTGGGCTTTATTGGCCATTGAGCCCAATAACAAGAATATTCAATTAATAAATGAATAACTGAAAAATTGAGATAAGAAAGGTGTGGAAACCTCTAGAAGGCAAATCCAAAGAGGATTTCGTGCCTATTAGATTCCTTGGGTTCCAAGGAGTCCAAAGTTGCAAAGAAAAGGCAATAAGAAAGGAAAATAGCAAATAAGTATTTCCTTGTTAATAAATAAATTGAAAACATTGATGAAATGTGTAAAATATGTGAAAAGAGGTATAATTGGGTAATCCTTAGTGGAATTTCGTATCCTAAGGATTCCTAATGATAAAAGGAATACTAATGAGGAAAATAAAAGAGAAATAAAGAGAAATCCTCAAAAAGAACTATTTTAATAAGAAATAAACAAGATAATGAGAGATAAAGAAGGATAATGCATTTAGATACATCTAGAAGGATAATGAGTATCCTTAATGAGAAATTTCGAAATAATAGAGTTTTGGGATCCAAGGAGTCTCAATGAAGAGGAAAGAAAGAGAAAATACCAAGATTACATATAATAGCATAATGAGGTCTATTATTGATGAATTTTGTAATATGGAAAAAGGGGTTTTTTTTCTATTAAAGGAAATACATGATTTCGTGATAAATGATTAAGAATCAAGTGATAAGAAGATCAAGGAGAGGATTTTCGAAATCCTATTAGAACAAGAAAAGGGAATATCCAAGAAATTAGGAAAGAGAAAGGAACTTGCTTTTTATGAAGGAATCACTCTCCTTTTGGTAGGGGGATGGGTTACTTCGTGGGCAAGCACCCCAGGGCAGTGCAACCCTCCCCTATATAGGGGAATAGCCCAGGATCGACCCCAAGGGGATATCCTGCATGTTTCTCTCTCTTCCCCATCTTCTTCTTGCTCTCCTTTGAGAAAACCCTAACCAAGAAGGTAGGGAGAACCCTGGTGTAAACGGAGGATCAAGAAGGGTCCTGGATGGTGGCTGGATACTCCCAAGAGTAATCTGAGGAAGATCTATCCTTGTCTTCCTACTCTAAACCCGCACAATACCCGCAAAAGAGGCTGCAACCTTGCTACAGATCGCAGCCTTGGCCCTCCTAAGATCGGACGCCTTGGCCATGGGTCCAGGTATGGGTGGACGCGTAGGGATGCAACGGAGGTATAGAAAGGGTTCCGAGGAGGTTCGTGCCTTAGAAAGGCAGAACACAACCTCACGATCTACTGCAGCGTGGCTGCATCACGACAGAGTTCGGCGGCCGATCTGGGCTGGCATGCTGCTGCTATGGCCACCTATTTAAGGTGCCTTGGGTGCGCTAGGGTACTGAGGGGCCAGCCGCACTATCCATGGAAGCTTTCGAGGTGAACGGAGGCCAAGGGAGCCGCGCCAAAGCAGCTAGGGCGGCTGCGCTAGGGTTGCCCGGGGTTGAAGAAGAAGGAAAGTGGAGTTGGACGAATCTGCCCTTCACGCGCTGAATAAAAAGCAACTTAAGCAAGGGGCAAACGCGTCTTTTCGTCATGTTTTCAAAGAGCCCAAGCAACGTTGCATGGAGCCGAGCGACGTGGCGCTCTGTGATTGGTCCAAAGAAGGTAATTTTGCTAAATTCATATCTAAAGATTGGTAGCTCCGATGGAGAAGTGCAAAATATGAAAGTTGATCAGGAGAATGCGTAGAATGCAATAAAAATAATATTAAAGCTCGATTCTTTTTACATTTTGAAAAGTAAGGTAATTTATCAAGTTTAACATAATGATGATTAAAGAAACCCTAATTGCAAATGATTAAAGTAATTAGTAGGGTTTAATAGATGATTAAAGTGGATATTGGCCTGTTAATGCTAAAAAGGAACATTAGAAAGAAAAAGGATGAACTTTGCATATAATTAGTTAATTTAGAGTTTCTTGTGCATAATTATGTTTTAATGGGCCTTGAAACCCTAATGTTGACTAATTCGACTATTCATGGCTGTAATTGATTAATTTCATGGTTAAAGATGGGATATTCTGAATCTAAGACTATTTCGAGCATTAAAGTTCCTAGTTTGTGGATAAATACCCTAAATAAAGTAATTAGGGGTTTCTCATGAAAAATGTAGAATTGGTGATTAATAACGTTCATATGAGTAATAGAGTATAATGAATTATACATTGATGATAAATAAGCATAATGATCTTGTCATGGATTAAATGGATAAAAGTGATAGTTTTAATGTAAGATAAGTTTAATGGGTTTAATTGATGGACAATGATGCCTTTAATTCGAAAATAAGGTTAAATGTTGTAAAGGGATAACCTTAATATCTTTTGTGAATAATTAGGGTTTAAAATAGTAAAAGATGAAAGGAAACCCTAATTGCAATAGAAACCCTAAAAATGAAATAGTAACCCTAGGGCTCCAATAGGTCTATTAGACTTGGATGCCATGATCCATGATAGAAGATATTGGATGTTTGTTTCAGGATCTTATTGAATGCTTGCTTGCCTTGTTGATTGGACTATTCTGTTTCAAGTCTGCTTAACAGGTATGTGGTTACGCTTATGAATAACCGCATTAGTTTCCCGCATGTTTGTCGGATGGTTCATCGCATTGATTGCAATTAAACTGGTTGGATGATTCATATTTGCAAATTATAAAGTCACTATGATTATCACATTAATAATAGAATTATGGATTCTCGCACCTACATGCCACCCTGATGGATGATGCCAAAGGTCAGGCCCAGATGGGTAGACCAATGGACACCTTGAGTGGTGACCCCAGGCACCAAGAAGGTGGCCTATGATATTGCATGACTAGTGGGCACCATGAGTGGTGACCCCCAGGCACCAAGAAGGTGGCCTTAAGTCATTGGCAAAGGGCACCCTAAGGTGGATATGCCAGGGTTAGGGCAAAAGCGGTGGAGAATGTCATATGGAAATGTGTAAATTGGCTTGTTAAAATAATTTGATTGTGATTATTAAGTTGTTAGTCATATCTGCAAACTTTTGGTTGTCCCCACATACCAGTATATTTCGATATACTGACCAACGTTTTGTTTGTCGGCGTTTTAGGTACAAATGAAAAGAATAACAGTAAAGTGGCATATGTGGAATTAAATGAGAAGTAACATACACAGGAGGATTAGTTAGAGTAACATCTTCATGGATAGAAGTTTAGAAATCCCAGTTTTTCCAAGGTAAGAAAAGTTTTTATTTTATACCAGTTTTCAGTTTAGATGGTAAAGTTTATTAATTATTACTGATTATTTGTCGAACCTTTGATCCTGTTAATCGAATAACGGCTCTGACCTTCAGGTCTCCCTTAATTGGGGGTTGCCAGGAGGCGGGGTCGTTACAATTGGTATCAGAGCATAGGTTCCTCATTTAATCTTTAATAATTATTAAATTTTACAAATTCCGTAGAACCCAAGGGATTTATTAGAGGATTACCCAAAAGACAGAGGTGTCTAGAAAAGGATCACGACCGGGGGCTGGCAAGATTTTCCTCCGCACCGCTAGTCGGAATACGAGGACTCCCGGATCCGTGTGACTGCCTGGCCAAAGTCTTAGGGTATGAATCGAAATAAGATACCTTTTAGGACTCTCTCATCTCGTTCATCCTTTCTCAACTCAAATTCTGTTAAGGACCTTAAGGATTAGGGTTTCCTCTCTTTTCCTCACCCTCTTGAGGTATGGGTAAGATTGATAAGGATTAAGGAATCCTCCATCAAATTAATAAAAAGCATGTAAATAAGATGTCATGGACATAAGTTAATAGTGTAAGCGTAAAGGAATAGATACATGCTTAGGTCGTATGACACGAGTTGTCATTGCCCTCAGGAGAGACCTGAGAATAGACCTCCTTGGTAGGAGGATGTGTAGAGAGAGTTAGTCTGGGAGGTGGAGACCTCCATTACAGGTAGAAACCTAGCACATCCTTTGAGGATGATGGTAACCCTAACCCTAAGTGAAGGTTAGAGATAGAGATGACATGATGAGTTAGACCGAGTGTGTGGTTGGACATGCCTTGGGATCGTCATATGGGCCATGAGAGGTTGGATAACCTAGTACCTTTGGCGACCCAACCCTGGAGAGGGTCGTGCATGTTTGGGCGAAGGGTAACTCCTTCATGGATGAGGTTAGAGAAGAGCCTATAGGGCTGTTACCAGTAGGATATAACTTGTACCCAGAGTGCGTCAGTAATGGTGACATTAAACGAAACCCTAGTCAAGGGATCATGATGAATGGCTTATGAGATAAGCATAAGGGGTTATGGATAACCTTGAGTAAACATAAGTTTGAGTATAGGCTTCATTCAAGTAAGGGCATGCTTAGGAGTTTGATCCTTCATAAAGACAGGACCTCTTATAGAGAGGTTGGTTGTAGGATTAGCTCTAGAGAGAGGGAGCAGACCTCGGCCAAGAAAGTTGGAAGCCTAAAACCCCAAAACTTGAGAAACGGTGGGAGTCGATAAGGATGCGACCTAAGTGGACGATAATGGTTGCCTCATGCATGATCCCTAGAGGTTGATGATGTCTTGGGAGTAACCAAATCCTAGAGGGAGGATGATGCTTCTGGTACCTATGGTACAAGTGATTACCTACTAGATGAGATAGAGAGTGCTTTAGACCCTAAGGATGGTTAAGTAACCAGTTGTGAGGCTTTTTACCTAGATGGTTGTCCTTGAGGGGGACTCGACCTTGTGGTGTTGCTCTTATGAAAGGATCATGGAAGTACATGACATACCCGGTATATGCTTGATTCACGGTTAAGAGTTTGAGCATGCAGTGGGATACCCAAAGGATAATCTAGGGATCCTAGGCCTAAGAGGGGAAGCAGTGTATCCAATGCTCATGGTGAGATTTGAGTCTTTATAGTTTCGAGCATGGTACTTTTAATGTGTAGAGGTAAAGGAAACCCCTTAAGGTAAGGGTATGTTTGATGACCCCCTCACGAATAAGTTGATTTGATGTTGAGTATGAGTACAGGTGTGACCTAGCTTGGCTTTGTAGGTATCTGGTTGTGACTTAGTAGCTTGCCAGGGCTAAGCAAGCTCATGTAGATGCAGACCCTAAACATAAGGATGCTTGTGACCTTTGTTATCCAGGTGTAGTTTTCTCCCATCTCGGGAGAAGGACCCGTTGGTAGGGTGTATACCAGTTTTGTTGGTTTTGAGGTGACCTAAAGAGGTCTCATGGGATCTTGAGAAGCTAAGTGAAAAGTACATGGTACAAGAACGAGCCAGTATACCCATAGATAACCATCTCTAGGTGCATATGGATGTGTTACCATGAAGGTAACCGGTATGGGGCCTGACCAAGGTAGGCAGGTCGCCATGATCCCTGAGAAAGGATGAAAGTCAGTCATGAATGCAGAGAGAGATGATGAAGGATTGGGTACGGTTCTAAGATGAACATGTACTATGTTAGAATCCTAAGTCTATCCAAGGGTCAGGTAGGGATAAGACCGATGGAAGAAGGAGTTGCCTAATTCCCTAGTTGCACATGACCATAGGGTCGGGAGGTAACAGCTATCATTGTCTGAGGGCCATGGGTTAGGAGATTGATCACCTTCATGAACTCATGGGACCCAAAAGGCAGATGAGTAGGGCACTCTCTGGATGCATAAGGGAAGAGGGATGACACCAAAAGTACTGGCACCCTATAGACCTAGAGGAGATGACCTAGGATTATGTTTGACCAAGTAAGTCTGAGACCAGTTTCCCTAGAAGTAGTGTGGATATCATGATGTTTTTGATATAGAGACATAAGCTACATGTTTCAACTTGGATTTGAAAGTGTACGGGCAAGGTGGGCTGTACCATCTCTACTTTTGGAATAGGAAGAACTCTGTATTTGGACTACAGCCAAATGCTTATTTCTTCTTGTTATGGGAGTGAGAGATAAGATAGTACGCATGCCTTACACTAAGGATAAAGATGATATAAGTTGGAACGTTGCTACAAGGGATAATGATAGAAATGATAACATACCTTTGTGGAGTGGATGATACATTGATGGTTTACAACCACTAAGAGTATTAAGGAAATCATCTTGTGAGGATGTTTTGTCATGAGCTAAGCAAAATTTGTAAAGTTGAGTTGAATCACCATGAGGATGAGCTCAGAGTTCTAGATGAAGACAAACGTAGAGGTTGAGACGAGATGATAAGTATAATACATAGAGGTGTATGTTACCTAACACTTAAGGATGAGTGGTGGTAATGAATTCTCTAGTTGAGATATAGCTGCCTAGTTAGCTGGAAGCTAGAAGAAGTGGAGGTTGTTTGGCTAACCCTAAGTTTGGAAAGAAGATGTGTTTTGATATGATTGAGCAAGTTAATGGTCGTTTGGTTAGCCAGATTAGTCCTTGATATAGTAAAAGGATGGTAATAAGACCTCAGATACACTTCTTTGGATAGGGAGATGATAAAACCCTGATAAAAATAGTTTAGGGTTTCTGAGGTATCGATCTCGAGGAATCATGACTTACAGAAGATCATGGTTTTAAGATCATGATACACCTTGATACTATAAAGATAGTAAGTGAAGGTAGCATTCTGGATGCTTAAAACAAAGTTGCATGTAGCATGTGGCCATGCAAGCCAAGAGGTGAAGGACGAACACCATTAACCCAGTGCATGGATATAAAGTATAAAGAGTTCCCGGGAAGGAATGAGAGTTCATCATTATGGATGTTGTGAGTCTCTCCTAGACCAAGAAGGTCAAGACACAATATGGGTTATGGTAGATCGCCTTACCTAGATGACATGAGAAAGGAAGAGTTCTGTCAAGGGACACATCTGGTTGAACTACATATGAAAAGAGATGGTTCGACTACACCATGATGTGAATTCAAAAGTTCTTGATGTGACCTAAAGGTTCACTTCCATGAGGTGGAAGTATATACATGAAGAGCTCAGTGTTAGTACAGTTTATCACCCCCATACTAATGGACAGTATGATCCGGACTAGTGGGTCTGATGAGAGCATGTGTGCTCATTTAGGGTGATACATAGAGACAATTCCTAAGATGTGATGTTAACCACCATGGCCTTTATCGGGATGCAAGATGTTCCATAGGGAGGTTGTGTCGGTCACCACTTCATTATGATGATGTTGGTGAAGGAGGCCTCGCGAAGGTCAGAAAGGAACCACAGGTGTGTGCAGATGAAGTCGCTTTGATCGTGCAATAGCTGGGAGAGAGCCCATGAGTGACATGAGTCACGAGCTGATGCAAAGCAGACTGACATGCAGTTCACTGTGGAGGAATAATGTGAAAATCTGACCCCTCTAAGCTACAGCTAAGAGAGATGAATCCCCGATATAGGGATCCATTTGAGATGGATTGGTGGAGATGGTTGTGTTTAGTCTTACCCCTCAGGATAACATGATGTGTGATGTGTTCCATGAGTCTGATCTAGAGCACTATGTGAGGTACCCAAGCCATGTGTTGAGCCCTAAACCTATTCAGCTTTTGAGAGGTTGAAATGTCCTGAGTCACCTATGAGGGTACGGTATACCAAGGTAAGAAAGAACTCAGATGGAGGAATATGAGATGATGAAGGTTCTTGGAAAACACCATGGAAAGGGTGAAGCCACATGGGAGCCCTGATGGACATGAGAAGACTTATCCTGTTTGTTTGCTTGCTTGATGGAATTTTGAGGGCAAAATTCTCATAAGAGGGGAAGGATGTTACAACCCCAAATTTTGGGTTCATTTGCTGAGAAATATAATTTCTCATATTAAAGATTCTTGAATGAATGAATGAAATAATCTATTTTGAATAAATGGATTTCATGGCCTTGTTGTTTGATTTGTGGGCTTTATTGGCCATTGAGCCCAATAACAAGAATATTCAATTAATAAATGAATAACTGAAAAATTGAGATAAGAAAGGTGTGGAAACCTCTAGAAGGCAAATCCAAAGAGGATTTCGTGCCTCTTAGATTCCTTGGGTTCCAAGGAGTCCAAAGTTGCAAAGAAAAGGCAATAAGAAAGGAAAATAGCAAATAAGTATTTCCTTGTTAATAAATAAATTGAAAACATTGATGAAATGTGGAAAATATGTGAAAAGGGGTATAATTGGGTAATCCTTAGTGGAATTTCGTATCCTAAGGATTCCTAATGATAAAAGGAATACTAATGAGGAAAATAAAAGAGAAATAAAGAGAAATCCTCAAAAAGAACATTTTAATAAGAAATAAACAAGATAATGAGAGATAAAGAAGGATAATGCATTTAGATACATCTAGAAGGATAATGAGTATCCTTAATGAGAAATTTCGAAATAATAGAGTTTTGGGATCCAAGGAGTCTCAATGAAGAGGAAAGAAAGAGAAAATACCAAGATTACATATAATAGCATAATGAGGTCTATTATTGATGAATTTTGTAATATGGAAAAAGGGGTTTTTTTTTCTATTAAAGGAAATACATGATTTCGTGATAAATGATTAAGAATCAAGTGATAAGAAGATCAAGGAGAGGATTTTCGAAATCCTATTAGCACAAGAAAAGGGAATATCCAAGAAATTAGGAAAGAGAAAGGAACTTGCTTTTTATGAAGGAATCACTCTCCTTTTGGTAGGGGGATGGGTTACTTCGTGGGCAAGCACCCCAGGGCAGTGCAACCCTCCCCTATATAGGGGAATAGCCCAGGATCGACCCCAAGGGGATATCCTGCATGTTTCTCTCTCTTCCCCATCTTCTTCTTGCTCTCCTTTGAGAAAACCCTAACCAAGAAGGTAGGGAGAACCCTGGTGTAAACGGAGGATCAAGAAGGGTCCTGGATGGTGGCTGGATACTCCCAAGAGTAATCTAAGGAAGATCTATCCTTGTCTTCCTACTCTAAACCCGCACAATACCCGCAAAAGAGGCTGCAACCTTGCTACAGATCGCAGCCTTGGCCCTCCTAAGATCGGACGCCTTGGCCATGGGTCCAGGTATGGCTGGACGCGTAGGGATGCAACGGAGGTATAGAAAGGGTTCCGAGGAGGTTCGTGCCTTAGAAAGGCAGAACACAACCTCACGATCTGCTACAGCGTGGCTGCATCACGGCAGAGGTCGGCGGCCGATCTGGGCTGGCATGCTGCTGCTATGGCCACCTATTTAAGGTGCCTTGGGTGCGCTAGGGTACTGAGGGGCCAGCCGCACTATCCATGGAAGCTTTCGAGGTGAACGGAGGCCAAGGGAGCCGCGCCAAAGCAGCTAGGGCGGCTGCGCTAGGGTTGCCCGGGGTTGAAGAAGAAGGAAAGTGGAGTTGGACGAATTTGCCCTTCACGCGCTGAATAAAAAGCAACTTAAGCAAGGGGCAAACGCGTCTTTTCGTCATGTTTTCAAAGAGCCCAAGCAACGTTGCATGGAGCCGAGCGACGTGGCGCTCTGTGATTGGTCCAAAGAAGGTAATTTTTCTAAATTCATATCTAAAGATTGGTAGCTCCGATGGAGAAGTGCAAAATATGAAAGTTGATCAAGAGAATGCGTAGAATGCAATAAAAATAATATTAAAGCTCGATTCTTTTTACATTTTGAAAAGTAAGGTAATTTATCAAGTTTAACATAATGATGATTAAAGAAACCCTAATTGCAAATGATTAAAGTAATTAGTAGGGTTTAATAGATGATTAAAGTGGATATTGGCCTGTTAATGCTAAAAAGGAACATTAGAAAGAAAAAGGATGAACTTTGCATATAATTAGTTAATTTAGAGTTTCTTGTGCATAATTATGTTTTAATGGGCCTTGAAACCCTAATGTTGACTAATTTGACTATTCATGGCTGTAATTGATTAATTTCATGATTAAAGATGGGATATTCTGAATCTAAGACTATTTCGAGCATTTAAGTTCCTAGTTTGTGGATAAATACCCTAAATAAAGTAATTAGGGTTTTCTCATGAAAAATGTAGAATTGGTGATTAATAACGTTCATATGAGTAATAGAGTATAATGAATTATACATTGATGATAAATAAGCATAATGATCTTGTCATGGATTAAATGGATAAAAGTGATAGTTTTAATGTAAGATAAGTTTAATGGGTTTAATTGATGGACAATGATGCCTTTAATTCGAAAATAAGGTTAAATGTTGTAAAGGGATAACCTTAATATCTTTTGTGAATAATTAGGGTTTAAAATAGTAAAAGATGAAAGGAAACCCTAATTGCAATAGAAACCCTAAAAATGAAATAGTAACCCTAGGGCTCCAATAGGTCTATTAGACTTGGATGCCATGATCCATGATAGAAGATATTGGATGTTTGTTTCAGGATCTTATTGAATGCTTGCTTGCCTTGTTGATTGGACTATTCTGTTTCAAGTCTGCTTAACAGGTATGTGGTTACGCTTCTGAATAACCGCATTAGTTTCCCGCATGTTTGTCGGATGGTTAATCGCATTGATTGCAATTAAACTGGTTGGATGATTCATATTTGCAAATTATAAAGTCACTATGATTATCACATTAATAATAGAATTATGGATTCTCGCACCTACATGCCACCCTGATGGATGATGCCAAAGGTCAGGCCCAGATGGGTAGACCAATGGACACCTTGAGTGGTGACCCCAGGCACCAAGAAGGTGGCCTATGATATTGCATGACTAGTGGGCACCATGAGTGGTGACCCCCAGGCACCAAGAAGGTGGCCTTAAGTCATTGGCAAAGGGCACCCTAAGGTGGATATGCCAGGGTTAGGGCAAAAGCGGTGGAGAATGTCATATGGAAATGTGTAAATTGGCTTGTTAAAATAATTTGATTGTGATTATTAAGTTGTTAGTCATATCTGCAAACTTTTGGTTGTCCCCACATACCAGTATATTTCGATATACTGACCAACGTTTTGTTTGTCGGCGTTTTAGGTACAAATGAAAAGAATAACAGTAAAGTGGCATATGTGGAATTAAATGAGAAGTAACATACACAGGAGGATTAGTTAGAGTAACATCTTCATGGATAGAAGTTTAGAAATCCCAGTTTTTCCAAGGTAAGAAAAGTTTTTATTTTATACCAGTTTTCAGTTTAGATGGTAAAGTTTATTAATTATTACTGATTATTTGTCGAACCTTTGATCCTGTTAATCGAATAACGGCTCTGACCTTCAGGTCTCCCTTAATTGGGGGTTGCCAGGAGGCGGGGTCGTTACACCTATATTGCATAGTAGAGCCAAGCATATAGAGTTTTGTTATCATTTTCTTTGTGAGCACATTGCTAAGAAAGATATTTATATCATGCATGTGGACACAGAAAATTGCATGGTAGACATTTTTACTAAACCTCTAGCTAGAGAAAAAAATAATTTTATTTGATCTAAACTTCTCATAACGACTTTGGATGAATCTGATATACCTTCTGGTTAGCTTCTATCTATCCTATATGCTTTGATTATGTCTTGATCACCCTTTCTTGCTAAAGTGCTAAATTTCATGTTCTTTTGCCTTATTTTTCACTTGTTTTGGGTATTTTTCACAAATTCTTGCTTTAATGATGAGTAATATGTGCCTAAATATGTTTAAAATGAAAAATGGACTAGAAAAATAGATTTAATTAGCACTCAAATGGCTAGAAACTAGGATTTCTAAAGTGGGGACATACCTTCTGTCGGTCCAGTTTCCAACTTTACCTATTGGTGGCCGAGGGATTTTATAAAAAGCCATTCAGTCGAGTTTCCATCTCATAAAACTCGACCAGTGGCCAGGCTGGAGCAAAACTTAAGTAGGATTCGGTGGACTTTTCTCCCTCTCAACTAGAGAAAAATGGACTAGTTCCTTCTCCAGCTCCCTCAAGCTCTCAACCCTAGCCCTGACCTTCCCTTTCCTAGCCCTAGAAAACCCTTGTTTAACCTTCCTATCTTCCTTGCCTCTCAGCCCTAGGCATTTGGTTGACTTTTGGTGGTGTTTCCTTCATTTTTGACCTCTCAATCTCCTTCTTTCTACCTCCATGGCATCAAATAGGAGAAAGAGAGTCGCCCCTTCCTTAGCACCATCGTCTTCATCCAACTCTTACCTCATTCCTTTTGATGATACCTTCTTTGTCTCTGATGAAGCTCTAAATAGGCACAAGGAGCTCTTTCCTATGAACCCCTTCCCTTTTCATGCCTTGTTTGAGCCTCGTCTACGTAGACAAAAGGTCATAGATGAGGTAGTAGAGTTGTTGTATGACTACCACCTATCAACCCTGAGTGTCGAATGCCAGTGCTACAACAACTCCATCACAAGTACTAAGGAAGTTCATGAGTTCTATGCCAATTTATCATGGAATTATGATACTCTTGTGCCTAATACTCAAGTGATTCTTACTTTCATGATTATCGGTAAGAAATTCAAGATCTCAGAAGATACCTTGAATATATTTTTCTGTGGTACTAAGGTCACCAACACATGGAGGAAAGATTAGCCTGAGTATTTTGACCTCCTAGACCTTTAGGCCTTCTACAAGTAATATGATACTACTCTCCCTGACATACATGAGTTCTTGAAGAAGCCTCAGTTTTTCCATAGGAAGAAGTCCATCCTACCTTCATCTACTTTGGACTTGAAAAACCACATTCTCGCTCTGGTAGTCAACTGCAATATTCACCCCAAGAAAAGTCAAATTGTAATTGCAAAGAATATTGTAGTGATTATATTTTGCCTTCTGAAAAACATTGGAGTCAAGTGGTCTAGATATGTTCTCCACCACATGACCTGCTTCGACTCTAGGAAGAACACCCGAGGTATCCACCCACCCTACCCAGCCCTGATTGGTGGTCTCTTTCAATCTTCCACTGGGAAGTCTCTTTTTCATGATCTTCATTACAAACCTGTTAGAAAAGGAGTTTATATCAGTGAGATCACAATTTAGAAAAACTTGCCTTCGTCTTCTTCTACCACACCTAGAGCCTCTACCTCCTCCCAAGCACCTGCACCTCCTCAACCTTCCCGACCTGCCCGCGCCTCATTCAATGTATCAAATGAAACCCTCATGGGTTACATGATGTATCAGTAGGCGTACAACCTTCAGGTTCAAGAGTATTTGCATTAGGAGCTATGTGTTATCATGTCTACCATGAACCTTTCATGTGTCCATCCTTATCCTACCTACTAGCCCTACCCATGTGGTGATTATGCATCCTATGCATATAATCATTTCTAGCCAGCCCATCCACCTACTTCTTCTACTGATACACTCTCTGATGTTGATGGTTCTGCCCCTGGAGTGTACCTCTCCCTACTGATCCTATATCGACCTTGTTTGAAGGACTTTGAACCTCTGCTCCTACTTTTCCTCAAGACCAGGAGTTGCATGACCTTGGTATGTCTTGGGCTGAGCAGAATTCCATGTGGCACAGTCATGGTTTCAGTCCTTCTGCCAATGAGGAGATGCCCGACCAGATTGATGAGTAAGTTGCTGCTGATGAGGAGGAGGTATCTGAGGATGATGGTGAGGATGGTTCAGATGGTTCTGATGATGGCTTTGTTGGTGCATCTGGTGATGAAGGTGAAGTTGTTTTCTCTATTGCACCTTTAGATGGAGATGATGACTATGATCCTGAAGCTTCTGATGATGATGTTGATGATGATGACCCTTAGGACTTAGATATCCTAGAAGTTTATATTTTTTAGAATTTAGTCTTTATATGTTAATCATATATATCTTTCTAGACTATATTGTACATAAAACATCTGGGCACATTATCTGAGATGCACTATTTCTATCATCATGTTGTTTTTATCATTTTGGCTTGTAGTTTCTTTGAGAACATGCTCATGTGCTGTAATCTTAAGCTTTTGTATCATAACTCCATGTATGTTCTATCATGTGAATTAACGGTATGTTTTCCATATTTTGATTATGATACTAGTTGCTTGTTTTTCTCTCATCTCTTTTTATTGTATGTTATGAGGTTGCATGTTTTATCTTGTGGTTGGATGCTTTGGTTGTGCTAGGAGAAGACATGTTTTTATTCTCTTCTATCCCCCTTACTTTTTTATAATACCAAAAGGGCGAGAGAAGTTCAATGTTTTTAAGCTCAACCATATTGTTTTTATTACCTATGTGATATGTTTCTTGTCTAAAAATATGTCTTAGCATGTGACTTGCTAAAGGACCATGTAGTATACATGTTATATTTCTTTGTATAGAAGGACTAACTATGTAGGTAAGAGTGACCATAGATTTAGGGGGAGCAATTCACATTGTTAAAATTATGAATCCCCTTGCAATTCACAAGGCTAAGGCATAACATTACATATCCTTTTCAATATGTTAAGGAATGATTTGTCATTGTCAAAAAGGGGGAGAATATTGACTTGAGAGTTACGCACTATCCATATTTTGATAATTACTTAACCATTCCAGTTATATGTATCTAATAGTTTTGTTTAAGATTGATTTTAGGCTTTAGGTACATGAAAAGGATCAAATTACACAACCCCTAGCTTGTCCAAGTTCAAGTCAAAAGCAATGCAAATGTGTAATTTTCAAAATCACTCCGAACCACCTTAGAATATTTTTTTAATCATTTGTATTGATGATATGATTTGTAACTAAGATGAGAAAAAATTAGGGACACTTAATTTCAACGTTTGATCACTCAAAAATCACTTTGAAAAATTTTTCACAGCAACTTTGATAGTCGAGTTTGAATCTCAACCGATCCATGATGGATTTTTGAAAATGGATCAATCAGTCGAGTTGTACCTTCATAGAACTTGACCGACCAATTTACTGACCAAAGTGGATTTTAGCTAGTCGATTGAGTTTCCCCAGGAGAAACTCAACTAACAGTTTGAAAATTGACTCTGTTAGTTAGTGGATTGGTTGAGTGACCTTTATTAAAACTCAACCAAATGTATTGTACAAAAAATGTAGAAAAAGTGATTCCAACTGTTGCAGAGTTGTTAGAAACAAAAATAGATCTATTTCAAGTTGTAAATGGCTATTTTTCATTCTAAAGTGATCCCACACTCAAAGGGACACCCCCGTCTATAAATAGGACCTCTTAAAGTTCATTCCAAGGTTTCTCATTCATGCTATCCTTGGTCCTTGCTATAGTTGAGTGTGCTACTACCCTTTGAGCCCCTTTATCTCTCTCATTTACAAAGCATTTCGTGATTATGAATGAGTTAGGCATGGTGTAAGAGAGCTACCTCCATGCTATCTTTTAAATCTCTCCATCCTTCCATCTTCCCAATCCCCTTTCTCAAAGAGCAAAGGTTCAAGTGATCTTCTCTGAGTTAAGGAGGAGTTACTGTTCTTCTTCAAGGTTGAAGAAGGTGTGAAGATCTTCTCCAAGTGAAGGAGAAGGATAAGGCAGAAGATTCAAGAAGAGTGGGTAATTTCTGTGAGGCCAAAGACTTGATGCAAGTGTTGTTAAGTCCTTGTGTGGGTGAAAGACTCTTGTCTTTAATAGGTAAGTCCTTGGATGTATGGTGGTTTTCTTGTATCTCTTATAATTGAATATAAGTATACATGGGTTGCAAAGTCCTAGAGGTTGACCTCTCTAGTAGTGGATTGACGGTCTCCTAGTTTGGAGATTGGAACCACTCTAACCACCTTGTCCAAGTGTTTGTTTCACTCTCTCTCATACTTGATATGCTTGTTTAGATATAACTTCAAATTGAGTTTTACAATTTGGTTTCAAATCATTTAATTTTAATGTCTAACTATTCTTGTGAGAATTTTGAAGCTCTAAGCACCCCCCTCCAGAGCCTGAGATCCAAAAAGTGGTATCAGATAAAGGATCTTCTCCAAAAAATCTCCTACAAGATGAGAATATGGGTGAGAACCTACTTGGTTCCCTCAACCTAGAGGGAGGCTTCTCCATGCACCCCCGGTCTTCAATGGCACCAACTTCCTCTATTGAAAGTGGCAGATGCAGTTCTACATTCAAGGGATGAACATTGATATGTGGAAAGTGATGATTACACCCTACAAGGAGCCAACTAGAGTTGTATCAACATGGTATGAAGTACCCTAAAGAATGCTCGGCTCAATGCCAAAGAAATTATCATCCTCTATATAGCACTCACTCCATCTGAGTTCAACCGCATCTCCTCATAGGACACAGCCCATGAGATATGAGACAAATTGTGCATCACTTATGAAGGCACAAAGCAAGTGAAGGAGGAAAATATCTACATGTTGAATAGCCTCCTAGAGAACTTCAAGATGGGGAAGAAATAAGGAGTTGCCAAGATGTACTCAAGATTCAACATCATCATCAATGGCCTAGCTACTTTGGGACACACTTTGGATAGAGGAGAATCAACTCAAAGATCTTGAGGTCTCTTCTAAAGAGATGGGAATCAAAGGTGACCTCCATTGAAGAAGTAAGAAGTCTTGGTGTCATTCCAACCGAGGATCTTATTGGCAATCTACAATCTCATGAGCCAAGACTTGACAAGCAAGAAGAGGAAGCAAAGAAAGAAGAAAAAGAAGCAAGAAAGATCAAAGATAGTGCCTTCAAATCTCAAGTGGAGGCCCTTATCCTTCAACAACAACTTACTTGCTGGACCTCTCTCTCCTCCTAAAGTGAATATGATGGCCCTAGTGAGCATGAATCCAACTTCTCCAAGGGAAAGAACTTCAAAGGAAAGCAATCTTCTTCTTCTACTCTAAGGTTCTACAAGTGTGGTCAAAAAGGACACTACAAGAGTGAATATCCTAATTCTAGAAAGTCACACCACAAGAGAAGCTCCAAGAAGGAGGAAGAGTATAAGAAAGATAGAAAATACAAGAGGAAGGACAAGAAAGAGAGGAGGTACAAAGATGTAGCTCAAGTAGCTTGGGAAGGATCATCCTCTAGTGGCTCAAGCTCTGAAAACGATGGAGAGTGCCACCTTGCACTCATGGCCTCTACAAGTAAAGAAATTGGTGAGAAAAGTGAGGTAAGTGAGGTAAGTTTGCATAAGTTAGCTAAAGAAACTCTTATTGACATGCTTGTTACTACATGTTCTTCTTTTTCCGAATGTAAATCTAAAAGAAGAGGTTAGCTAAAATCATTGATGATATGTATGTTAAACTTTATATTCTTGAGAAAAATGAGAAAATTCATGCTGAGAGCTTTGATACTTTGCAAGGCTAATATCTTGATCTTGATCTTCAATGCAATGGAGTTGAAGTAGAGAATGATGTCTATCTTAAGAATATTGCATCTCTTAAAAAAGACAACTAAAAGTGCCTTAATGAGCTTGTGATACTTAAAACTAAAAATGTTGAACTTAAGCTTGTTAGTGATGCTCTTAGAGATGAGAGGGATGTTTATCTTAAAGAAATTAAATTGCTCAAATATGAAAATTCTAGGTTACTTGGTCAAGTTAATGATTTATCTTCTAGACCTATTTTTCCCAATAATGATGTTGCTTCCATTGCTCTTGAAAAATATTCTTATTTAACTAAAGCCCTTGTTCATTCTAGAGATGATCTTTCTAGTTTGTCTTCTACTATTATATCTCTTACTGATGACAACCATAGACTTAGAGACTCTCTGTAGAAATTCCTCAAAGGGAAAATATTTCTAAATGAAATACTTGACCATTCTACCAAACAAAGTGGTACTAGTGGTTTGGGATTTGTAGGGGGATCACCTAAGGGCAAGAGTAAGGATAAAGGTAAGAAAAAGAGTAAGGAAACTCCTCTTTTCATTGGAGAGTCTTCTGACTCTAAGAACCCTATGATTTTCTCTCATTGCAAAAGTGATGATCATTATTCTACTTATTGTCCTTACAAGCCTAAGGGGACCAATCCAAAGACAAAATGGATACCCAAGATAACTATGGATCCCAAAGTTTGAGTTGGGAACTGACACTCTACTGCAAGAAAAAGGAAAATAGATTGTTGATAGTGGTTGCACTTAGCACATGACACCTTATATAATCCATTTCAACAATTTCACAAAGAAGAAAGGAGGTTCGGTTACTTTTTAGGACAACATAAAAGGTAAGGTAAAAGGTGAGGGTGATGGAGCTAAATCCTTGTGTGTCAAGAATGTTCTTTTTGTGGATGGCCTAAATCACAATTTAATAAGTGTAAGTCAATTATGTGATAAGGGTTACCTTGTGCTATTTACTTCTATTGAATGCTTGCTTCTTGATTCCCTCACTTATCATGTCATATATAAGGAATGGTAATCTTTATGTAATTGTGCTTGACTATATTAAGCCTATTGTTGGTATATGACTTGTAGTCAATCCAAATGACATTTCTCTTTGGCATTGTTGGCTTGGTCATGTAAATATGCGTCAAGTGAAGAAGTTGAGCAAAAAGGGCATGGTCAAGGGACTTTCAAAATTGGATTTTGAAAAGGATGAGGAATGCCAACCTTGTACCCAAGGGAATCAAACCAAGTCATACTTAAAATCCAAAGGAGTCCTTAGTACCAAGAGAGTTCTTGAATTCTCCATATTGATCTATTTGGACCTATGGGAACTCAACTGCTTCATGGTTTCAAGTATTGTCTTGTTATTGTCGATGATTTCTCTCGATATACTTGGACCTTTTTTCTCATTTCCAACAGTGATACGCTTGATGTATTCTCTATTTTATGCAAACGAGTTTAGAATGAAGCTTATTGTCAGATTGTTTATGTATGTAGTGATCATGGAGGAGAATTTGAAAATTATCTTTTTGAACATTTTTGCGAAGAATCAGGCTATGCACATAACTTCTCTTCACCTCAAACACCTCAGCAAAGTGGGGTTGTAGAGTGGAATAACAAGTCACTACAATAAATGGCTAAGACCATGCTTTTAGAGAATGACACTCCAAAGAAGTTTTGGTCTGAAGCTGTTACTACCTCATGTTTTGTGCAAAATTGGGTTTTCTTACATCCTTCCTTGAATAAAACCCCCTATGATTTATGGCGTGGTAGGAAGCCTTCAATCGAGTATTTCCATATTTTTTGATGTCCTTGTTTTGTTTTGAACATGAAAGATTCTCTTGACAAGTTTGATATGAAACTGTATAAGGCTTTCTTTCTTGGCTATAACACTACTAGCGAGGCCTATTGCGTGTTTAATGTTGATTTATCTAAAGTAGAAGAATCTATTAATATCAAATTTATTGAGACTAGCCCCTCTATTCCCAAAGATATTGTTCAAAATGATGATGTTGCAAGTGAGGTAATTCCTATCTTAAAAGAACTCAACATAACCCAAAAGGGAAAAGAAGTGTCCACTCAAGAAGAAGAAATCAATGAAGAAAAAAAGATCCAACTCCCCGCTTTGCAAAGAATCGTCCTAAAAAGATGATCATAGGTGACCCCTTTTAAAGAGTGAAGACGTGGGCCGACTTCAATAAGGAACAAGCAAACAACACCTTCATTTCACAACTCGAGCAAAAGAACGTCAAAGAAGCTCTTGGGGATGATGAATGGATCCTAGCCATGCAAGAAGAATTGGAGCAATAAGAGAAGAACAAAGTGTGGAATCTAGTGACAGGACCATGTGATAGAAATATCATTGGCACCAAGTGGGTCTACTACAACAAATTAGATGAAAGTGGCAAGGTGATCAGAAACAAAGCAAGGTTAGTGTCTCAAGACTACAATCAGTAGGAAGCTATACATTTTGATGAAACATATGCACTTGTAGCAAGACTTGAGTCCATTGGTATGTTGCTTGCTTTTGAAAGTTATAAAAACTTTTTTCTATATTAAATGGATATTAAAAGTGTGTTTTTGAATGGTACAATTGAGGAGGAAGTGTATGTTGCACAGCCTCTGGGCTTTGAACATGATAGTTTACCTAACCATGTTTATCTATTATAAAAAGCTCTCTATGGACTCAAACAAGCATCTCGAGCTTGGTATGAAAAATTAAATAACTTTTTTTAGATCATGGGTATATCATGGGAAAAGTAGATTCCACCTTGTTTCTCAAACACACTTCTAACAATTTTCTTATCATTCAAATTTATGTTGATAATATCATTTTTGGCGGAACTAATTTTGAGCTTTGCAAGGAGTTTAGTAATCTTATGAAGATTGAGTTTGAGATGAGCATGATGGGTGAGCTTACTTTCCTCCTCAACTTTCAAATCAAGCAAACTAAAGATGGGAACTTCATCAACCAAGGCAAGTACACAAGTGAGCTACTCAACGCTTTGGGATGGAGAACACCAAGTCGATGGACACCCCCATGTTGAACATTGTCAAACTTGATAAAGATGAAGAAGGTGAAAAAGTGGATGAGAATCTATATAGGGGTATGATTGGAAGTTTACTTTATTTAACTATATCTAGACCTGACATAATGTTTAGTGTTGGCTTGTTTGCTCGCTTTCAATCAAATCCCAAGAAATCACATCTTGTAGTTGTTAAGAGGATTTTAAGGTACTTAGCCAAAACCCAAAATTTTAGACTGTGGTATCCCAAGTCATGGGACTTTACTCTCACGGCTCATAGTGATGCGGATTATGCAAGATGCTTAATTGATTTAAAGTTCACAATTGGTACTTGCTTCCTCCTAGGACCATGCTTGGTGTCTTGGTTTTCCAAGAAATAGAGCATAGTGGCTTTATCAACTATCGAGGCTAAATACATTGTAGTTAGGAGTTGTTGTGCCTTGGTTATATGGATGAAACAAATGCTCCAAGACTTTAACATTTATTTTGATGCTTCTCCTATCTATTGTGATAGTACTACTGCCATCAATTTATCTTACAATCCTATATTGCATAGTAGAGCCAAGCAATAGAGGTTTGTCATCATTTTCTTTGTGATCACATTGCCAATAAGGATATTTATATCCCGCATGCGGACACAAAAAATCAGTTGGCAAACATTTTTACTAAACCTTTAGCTAGAGAGAAATTTAATTTTATTAGATCTAAACTTCTCATAACTGCTTTATATAAATGTGATATGCCCTCTAGTTAGTTTCTATGTATCCTATATGCTTTGATTATGTCTTGATCATCCTTGCTTGCTAAAGTGCTAAAATTTCATGTTCTTTTGCCTTGTTTTTTGCTTGTTTTTTTTCTACAAACACTTGTTTTATCATTAAATAGTACCCAATGATGAATGATATGTGCCTAAGTATGTTTAAAATGCAAATTGGACTAGCAAAATAAATTTGATTAGCACTCAAAAGGCTAGAAACTAGGATTTCTAAAGTTGGGATAGACCTTCTATCGGTCGAGTTGCCAACTCGACAAATTGGTGGCTGAGGGCTTTTGTAACTTGATCAAGTTTCCATCTCATAGAATCGACCGATGGTCGGGATGGAGAAAACCTTAAGTAGGATTCAACCGACTTTTCTCCCTCTCAATTAGAGAAAAATTGACCGATTCCTTGTCCAGTTTCCTCAAGCTTTCAACCCTATCCCCGACCTTCCCTTTCCTAGTCCTAGTCGGCCCTTGTTTGACCTTCCTAACTTCCTTGCCTCTCTTCCCTAGGTGTTTGGTCGACTTTTGGTGGTATTCCTTCATTTTTGACCTCTCAATCTCCTTCTTTCTGCCCCCATTGCTTCAAATAGGAGAAATAGATTTGCCCCTTCCAGAGCACCATCCTCTTCATCCAACTCTCGCCTCATTCTTTTTTATGATACCTTCTTTATCTCTGATGTACCCCTTCCATTTTTGTTCCTTGTTTGAGCATTTCCTGTGTAGACAAAAGGTCATAGATGAGGTAGTTGAGTTGTTGTATGACCACCGCCTATCAACCCTGAGTGTTGAACGCTAGTGCTACAACAACTCCATCACAAGCACTAAGGCAGTTCATGAGCTCTATGCCAATTTGTCATGGAATTATGACACTCTTGTACCCCCGCCTAATACTCAAGTAATTATTACTTCCATGATCGCCGGTAAGAAGTTCAAGATCCCAAAAGATACCTTTAATATCTTTTTCTCTAGTATTGAGGTCACTGACACATGGAGGAAGGATTACCATGACTATATTGACCTCCTAGACCCTGAGGCCTTCTATAAGAGATATGATATCACTCTCCCTGACATACATAAGTTCTTGAAGAAGCCTTAATTTACCTATAGGAAGAAGTTCACCCTACCTTCATCTGCTTTGGACCTAAAAAATCACATTCTCACTCTAGAAGTCAACTGCAATTTTCACGCCAAGAAAAATCAAACTAAAATTGCACAGATTATACCACAGTGATTATGTTTTGCCTTCTAAAAAACATCAGAGTCAAGTGGTTTAGATATGTTCTCCATCACATGAGAAAAGCCTAACTTGGCTGAGTCCCACGAAAAAGGGTATACTGATAATATTCAAATGACTGAAAGTCAAGACAAGTTCCCACTTACTCAACTCCTTATAGATAGAAAGATATAAGAGAGAGGCATCTCAGACTAGATCAGACTCCTGCTTCAACTCTAGGAAGAACACCAAAAGTACCCACCCACCCTACCCAACCCTGATATGTGATCTCTTTCAATCTATCACTAGGAAGTTTCTTTTTCAGGATCTTCATTACAAACCTGCTATAAAAGGAGTCTGTATCAGTGAGACTACAATCAATAAAAGCATGCCGCCATCTTCTTCTACCACACCTGGAGCCTCTACCTCCACCCAGGAAGCTCAACCTCCTCAACCTTCCCAGCCTACCTTTGCCTCATTCCAGGTATCAAATTAAGCCCTCGTCGGTTACATGATGCATCAGCAGGCCTACAACCTTAAGGTTCATGTGACAAAGTGGATTTTAGCATAATAATGTGATAATTACTCTTTTCACCTCTATATATTCTCTCATGGTCTCAAATAATTTTTCTTGTCTTCATAATCAATATTGAGACTCAAATACAAAATATAGTGATCAATGTAGTTTTTATACACATTATCACACCTCAAATTAGATTCAATCATCACTTTGTCCAAAGAATCAAATTGATCTATCAAACTTTATCATTTGGTTCTCAAACTTTTTATGGATATTCTCTACATTTTTGTGAAGCTATGATCCAAATTTCATCTCATTTGTACATTCCTACTAATTACTATTATTTCTTGAAATTAATGGGTTAAAACCCCCATTATTTGCTCTTTTATTGGCTTTGCCATGTCAGTAATTTGTGGGGTGTGTAACGGGGGCCATTCAGGGCCCTTGGATCTTCCCCCATGGATCACGGCCCAATCTGACAGCCACTGGTCATCTCCTACCCCTACAATTAGTGGGGAGGAGTTAAGGAGGATCGAGACTTGCAAATCGCTCGAATAAGACCCGATTCGAATTTCTAACTGAGCAAATCTCTTAGTATTGTGGTTTTGCACTCAAAGAGCCCTTGTTTGACCATCTTTATTGTGTCGTTACTCCCTCCCCATGAGTTTCTTACTTGTTCATCTCCCTCCGGCAGCCATGGCCTTCGACCCAGGTCCCCTAACCCTAAACCTACCTCGAAATGCTATACAAACCCCCACAATGGACTCCACTCATCACTCCGCAGGAGATACCATAGTTTCCATGACCTCAAATGGACTCGACACCCCGTTTCCTCCCCCGACCACCTGCTGCACCAAGCAGCGCTGCCACAGGTGCTTTTTGGGCATCTCACCCGCTCCTCCTCCTCTGCTTGTTCTGATGTTTACTGCTACTCCGCGGGGTCACGACAAACTTGGACGGCACCTTTGCGTCCTCCACCGGATCCTCCTACTCCCAGACCCCCTTCACACCGGTGAGGTGCACCACCTCTCTTCAAGGCTCGTGAACAGCCACCAGCATGCACGGGACAGAAGGCATCCCCAAACCGCTGGGTTCAGAGGCAAACTCCCTGGTCCAAACAAAGCAGTAGTGAACCAACAAATCAATGAATAAACCAGCCAAATAGAGATCGAACTAGATCCTAGACCAGCGAGCCTTATGGCATGATCTTGGCCACCCAATCTTGGATCCAATGGCCCTTGATTTTTGCAAATAAGGTAAATATCTCCTCTCTATTTAGAAATTCATATATATGTCCAGATCTTGTTTTAATCGTAGAAAAATTCATACTATCTCCAAATAATTCGAGTAAATAGTCGATTTTGATCAGAAAAACCCAAGGATTTATTTAAAAAGGCTTTGGAAGCCTAATTCTTCATATATTTTTCTAATATCCTTGAAACATGATCTTTGATTATCCAAAATTATCAAATGACTATACTTGTTGACTAACCTTTGAAATCCCCGGTAGTTTGACTCTAATGATGATCTTGAGACATAAAAATAAAAACTTGACTCACTAGTGATATAGATATATTTACTTGATCCAATCTTTAATATAATCTCAATGAATAATGAGTTATCTTGATATTGATGTTAATCTTGCAAAACCCTAGATATACATTTGACCCATCAATCTAATCTTTGATTTCTGATTATGCTAAGTATCATGGTGATAATCCAGAAATTTATGATGACTTGGATAATGATCATATATTAGGCTTAACACGTATGATCCTAGAAAACCTAGGTAAGTCATTCACACTCGAAATACTTGACACTTGAAATAATGTTGGACATATTGAAATATTGATTATAAGTGAATGACCCAACCCTAAGGTTGACATAGGAAAAGTGTATCCCTAATCTCGAATACTGAAACACGATTTTCAAATAGCATGATCTTGACCCTTGATCCAAACACTGTGATTTAGGATCTGACTCGAAGGGTTGATCTATTGACTTGGATATTGATCATACTCAAAATCCTTGGTGAAAGTTACGCTATTATATAACTCCTCCTTGATTGTATTGAAGATACATTTATGTATCTCTTGACTGTATGCTTGGCTACTTACTTGGATGAGCTATTGTTCCCTATGATTAGTCTTCTGTTTTTCTATACTATATTTTGAAAAACATGAAAACATAAATTGCATGCCCATTATGACTGCCCATATATTGATAATGATGATGATGTTGATAATGTTGATAATGTTGATATTGGGTGCAAGCAACCCCCCCCATTGAGAATGGGACTTGTACATTGGCCTCCTACCTCATATGGAGAGAAGGAGCCCAGTGACTCCCCCCATCACGTTGGGGTGATAAAGTCTCACAAAAATATATAAGCATGCTTCTCGAATTACAACATAATGGGAACTCGTAATAAAAATCAAATCATTTGAAAAACTTGTCGAATCACTTTTGGTTTTTCCAAATTTCTTGTTATACTTTTCAAATATAAGTCCTACCAAGTACACTAATTTTTCTATAAACTATTTTATTTGATTTTGATAGTGTGCCATGCAATTGCATGATTGTGTCTCAATTTTCTTGATTTTAGGCAATACAAATGGAATACTGAATAAGATCACTTTCGCACTCTACATACTCTGATGACATGGATATATTGGAAAAATCTCCATATTGGGTTAGTTTGTTCTTTATATCTCCAGTTTTTGAGTTATTATTTCTTATTGTATATGCCAGTGTGATAGATCCTATTGGGCCACTCAAGGATGGGTTCTTCAATCCCTTTACCACTGTCTAGGCAGTGGGATTGGGTTTGGGGTAAGAATGGTTCTGTGATAGTTCAGGAGCATCTGCATCACGATCTGTGTGCTATCATGTATACCATGAACGTATCATGTGCCCATCCTTATCCTTCCTATTAGCCCTACCTAGGTGGTGATTATGCATCTTATGCATATAATCACTTCTACCCAACCCCTCCACCTTTTTCTTCCGCTGCTACACCCTCTGTTGTTGGTGGTTCTACCCCTAGAGTGCTGCCTCTCCCTTTTGGTCCTATATCTACCTTGCTTGTAGGACTTGGCACCTCTGCCCCCACTTTTTCTCAAGATTATGAGTAACATGACCTTGGTATGTCTTGGGCTAAGTAGAATGCCATGTGGCCAGGTCATGGTTTTGGTCCTTCTGCCGATGAGGAGATGCTTGACCAAGTTGATGAGGAAGTTGTTGTTGATGATAAGGAGGCATCTGAGTCTGATGGAGAGGACGGTTCAGGTGGTTCTGATGATGCCTTTGTTGGTGCATCTAGTGATGAAGTTGAAGTTGTTGCCTCTGTTGCACCTTTAGATGGAGATGATGACTATGAGCCTGAAGCTTCTAATTATGATGTTGATGATGATGACCCTTAGGACTTAGATAGAGGTGTTTTAGTTTTTAGTCTTTAGATTTTGATCATATATACTTTCTAGACTATTTTGTACTTAAAACATCTGGGCACATTATCTGAGATGTATTGTTTCTATCATCATGTTGTTTTTATCATTTTGGCTTGTAGTTGCTTTGAGAACATGCTCATGTGTTGTAATCTTAATATTCTGTATCATAACTCTATGTATATTATATCATGTGAGTTAATGGTATGCTTTCCATATTTTGATTATGACACTAGTTGATTGTTTCTCTCTCATCTCTTTTTATTGTGTGTTATGAGGTTGCATGTTTTATCTTGTGGTTGGATGCTTTGGTTGTGCTTGGAGAAGACCTATCTTTTGTGCTCTTCTACCCCCCTTAATTTTTTATAATGCTAAAAGGGGGAGAGAAGTTCAATGTTTTGAAGCTCAACCATATTTTTTTATTTCCTATGTGATCCTTTTCTTGTCTAAAAATATGTTTAATCATGTGAATTGCTAAAGGACCATGTAGTATACATGTTATAATTCTTTGTGTAGAAAGACTAACTATGCATGTAAGAGTGAGCATAGATTCAGGGGGAGCAATTCACATTGTTAAAATTATGAATGCCCTTGCAATTCACAAGGCTAAGGGATAACTTTACATATCCTTTTCAATATGTTGAGGAGTGGTTTTTCATTGTCAAAAAGGGCGAGAATGTTGACTTGAGAGTTATACATTTTCCATATTTTTATAATGACTTAGCCATTCCATTCATATGTATCTAATAGTTTTGTTTAAGATTGATTTCAAGCTTTAGGTACATGAAAAGGATGAAAGTACACAAGCCCTAGCTTGTCCAAGTTCAAGTCCAAAGCAATGCGAATGTGCAATTTGGTAAATCACTCCAAACCACCTTAGAATATTTTTGTAATCATTTGTATTGATGAAATTACTTGTAACTAAGATGGGAAAAATTAGGGATACTTAATTCCAACGTGTGATCACTCAAAAATCATTTTGAAAAATTTGTCACAACAACTTTGACGGTTGAGTTTGAATCTCGGTCGATCAGTGATGGATTTTTGAAAATGGATTAATCAGTCAAGTTGTACATTCATAGAACTCAACCAAATGATTTACTGACCAAAGTGGATTTAGTTGGCCATCCGAGTTTCCCCAAGACAAACTTGACTGACAATTTGCAAATTGTCTTTGTCAGTTAGTGGATTGATCGAGTTACCTTTATTAAAACTCGACCGAATGTAGTGTACAGAAAATGTAAAAAAAGTGATTCCTACCATTGGAGAGTTGTTAGAAAGTAAAATAGATCCATTGCAAGTTGCAAAATGGCTATTTTTCTTTCTTAAGTGATCCCACATTCAAAGGGATACCCCCGGCTATAAATAGGACCTCTTGGAGTTCATTCCAAGGTTATTGATTCATGATATCCTTGATCCTTGCTATAGTTGAGTGTGCTACAACCTTTTGAGTCCCTTTCTCTCTCTAATTTGCAAAGAATTTCGTGATTATGAGTGAGTTAGGCATGTTATAAAAGATCTACCTCCATGTTATCTTGTAAATCTCTCCATCCTTCCCAACTTCCCAATCCCCTTTCTCAAAGAGAAAAGGTTCAAGTGATCTTCTCCGAGTGAAGGAGGAGTTGTTCTTCTTCTTCAAGGTTGAATAAGGTGTGAAGATCTTCTCCAAGTAAAGGAGTAGGATAAGGTGGAAAGTTCAAGAAGAGTGGGTAATTCCTATGAGGATAAAGACGTGATGCAAGTGTGGGTAAGTCCTTGGTGAAGGATGAAGACACCTTGATCAAGTGGGTAAGTCCTTGTGTAGGTGAAAGACTCTTGTCTTGAATGAGTAGGTCCTTGGATGTATGGTGGTCTTCTTGTATCTCTTATAATGGAATATAAGTATACATGGGTTGCAAAATCCTAGAGGTTGACCTCTCTAGGTAGTGGATTGACAATCTCCTAGTTTGGAGATTGGAACCACTCTAACCACCTTGTCTAATTGTTTGTTTCAATCTCACTCATCCTTTCTATGCTTGTTTAGATAGAACTTTAAATTGAGTTTTAGCATTTGGTTTCAATTGATTTAATTTGAAGGTCTAACTATTCGTGAGAGAATTTTCAAGCTCTGTTCACCCCCCCCCTCTTGAGACCTAGATCCAATAGTAAGATGTACCCATCCAGGACTATATGAAAAAGGAGCATCAATCCTTTCACATAGAAGATGAGATAAATACTGTAAAGAGGCGAGATCACCTCCTTACTAAAATTTAAAGGAAATACAAAACATCCACATTTTTTTAAAAGTAATAGACAATGTGGAATGCATGTTTAATAATCCAAGTAAATAAGCATGTTTCAGATACATGAAAAATGTCAATAGAAGCAGAAAAGAAACGAAGTTATTATATTTCCTTTTGAACTCAGTTCACTACATGAGTTTATTTGAAAAGAAAAAATAGAAAAGAAACTATTGGATCTAGCAATAAGAAACCTAATCATCCTTGATAGAAAAACTTGAATCTACTCTTGAACTTGGTCACCTTGGCCTTGTTCAACACCTTGATCTAACCTTGGATGGTTGAGAAAACACCCAACAAAAGGAGAAAATAAGGTATGTATCAGAGATAATGAAAAGGACAAAATATAATAAATAACATGGAAAGTAAGGCTAAGATTTCATTATAAGATGAAGATGGTCAAAAGTATGAGGCATAAACAAATAGATGCTTTCCACAACAAGAAAACTAATATAAGGGTTGCATGCATGATTAATATTGACTACCTAAACTATGTAGGGTTGAGGCACCTACCTAGCCTCAACCAATAGGTGAGGGAGAGTAACACATTCCAGTCACCTACAAATATTTTATATTGTGAAGAGCAACACATTCCCCTGGGTGAATTTACACATGCCCTATATATGGGTGGTTGTACGTAAGTACCACTACACTAGTTAAATAGTCTAATAAAATCAACATGCTAAAGATCTATGGCAAGTATAAGCATAAAAAAATAGAAACATGGCAGTGGGGTACAAGACCCAAGAAATAAGTATCAAAACTAATTTTTTAGGCAAATATAGCAAAGGAATTAACAAAAGAAAAATTAGGGTTTCATAAATGTCTCATTAGGGAAACTAGGTTAGGGTTTGCAAGTATTCCCAACTTAGGTGTAAGGAAATCACATACATTTCTCAATGAAATCCAATTACTCACTTTCACCACTTTAATTGAGTCCAAGGTCAACTTTTCCTATTTTCAATGTATAACCATGTATTAGGGTTTTACATATGCGTTAAGCTAAAGAAACCCTAACTTTCGGAATTTTTGAACAAAACCTCAATTTAGACTCTAAAAATATCACCATTGATCTTATTGGGTTCTCCTAATTAATAAAACATATAATTTTGTCTATTTTGAAGTTATGATGATTAAAGTGTATTTTTGGTGATTTTTATGTATTAAATTCATTTTAGAAAACACCTTTTCACAAAACTCAAAATAAATCCTCGAAGTATTTTTACTAGAAATCTTACATTTTTTATTCCAAAACATATTTTCTTTAAATTTTTAGACAAAGGAATAAAAATATATGATTTTTCTAATACGGATCAATCAGAAAATTAGAAACATACATTTAAGCGATGAAATTTGCGAGAAAAGAGAAGAATGGGGTCCGCCTCACTAACTTGGCCCAATCAGAGCCACCCAAGTTAGGGGTCAAATATTTGGCTTTGACTCACTCAATAAGTTCCTTGGATATGAATTCGCCATCAATTTAATATGTTGGAGTTATTTGTACATTTATTTAATATTTTGAAGGTTCTACACACTTTCTCTCTCCTGATTTCACTTTTTAATCAAATATTCTTCAAAATGTGTGAAAGTTTACCCAAAGGCATATTTTAATGCGTAGATCAAAAATTTGGCATCAATGGTTACTTTTGGAGTCTTTAGTGATTTTATTTTCTATGTTTGAGTTATCTCCTATTTCCCATTCAATTAATATGATTATACTTACTAATTTTCCAAAAGTTGTGAAACTTATCACTTAAGCAAACTTGTACTCAAAGAAAATGATTTTGAATTTAGAACTATCTTTTGGGTTCCTATTTTATCGATTTTTAGGCAATTACTCTTATTTTCACTTAATGGAAAAATTGATTCATTTAATGGGGCATTATCTTAATTTTTAGGTTTTCTTTTCTTTTTCTCATATAAAAGCCATAGAAGCTTCTAGATCAATTTTATTGTAACATCCCTGACCTGGGTTATGCCTTAACCCTAGGAGTTTTTCTTAAGTAAGTCATTTATATTCTTGTCTTTATCTTTTGAAAAGTAATTAAGACTAAAGGAGAGCTTATGTTTCAATTTTGGACCTATTTGAATAATGTTGAAGCAATATTTGCTTGTTTTGGACTAAAGTGCAATTTACCCAATATAAGGGGTTACCTTGAAAAAAGTTGCATGATAAATGTTACTCAAGTACTTTAGCATCATAAGAATGAGAAGGATGCTAAGGGATGGTTTGTGGAATCCTAAATTCCAAGAAGGGGCTTGTTTGAATAATACTTGTACATTGAATACTAGTTTTGGTCTAATTTGTAATTTACCCAAAACCTAGAGTTGAATATGTAAAATACCACCTCTATAGTGTCCCTACTGTCCCTTGGTATCATTTAGAGAAAATAAAAGGAAAGGGGCGTCTTGTTTGAACAATATTTGAGAAGTGATACTCTTGATAATAAAATAATCAAGAAATAAGCATAATTGAAACCCTAAGTTATTTTGTAGCAAAAATATATAAATTAAATGAAGTGCCCATCAACTAAAAAGCTTTGAGTGAAATCCTATAATAAAATGGCGGCCAAAACACCTTGGAGGCGCCGCTATAATCCTAAGTAGGTGAAAAATATCTACCTACATTTTTAATTGAAAAGTAATGACCACTAAAGTAAAGGTGCTTATGAATAATAATATTTTATTCATTAAGGAGATTAAACGGTCAACTATAATTCAGATATAATTCAAAGGAATTAAAGAAAAAGAAAGATAGCTTCGGAGATAAGAAAGTGGAAGGGGCATGTGGCACCTAGTAAGGAAGGTTGATGACTTCCCTCCTACTCTCTCTCTCTCTTACGAATTCAATTATATATACTCAACCATTCACCTACTAGAAAGGTTATTTTTGCAATAAACACTCACTCCTCACTTAGGCAGATGACCAAGGAAGCAAATGAGAAGGAGGAGATCATTCCCCAAGCTTGAGGTAAGATCCATGGTCATGTTCAACCTTGGGTTGAAGGCTAAAATCGAGTTATAACTCTTCTTTTCTTCTCTTTTCCATCCAATGCTCAACTTTGGCAATCTTTTACATCAAGAGGGTTGAGAACGTGCCTTGGATAATTGGAGGATCTATCTTCACCGTTAAATATGAAAAGCTTGGATCTTTGAAGTTTCTTTGAAGGTGGGTTATATAACTTGAACCCATTAATATTATTATTTGATTACAATCTTGCAATATATGTTGATCTTTCCTTCTTCTCGAATTTTTCTTGAGTAATTGATGAATCAATGAATTCATCAGTTGTATGGATAGTAGAAATGGAGGTCTAAAGCTTGAAGATGATGACATCATCTTACCACACACCTATAGATCAACAATATCAAATGTTTCAAATTTGTATGGCCAAACGGTTTCAACCTTAGATGGCCAAACGGTTTCAAAACCGTTAGAAGCCAAACAGTTTCAAACCGTTTAGAGTGCAAACGGTTTCAACCTAATCTAGGTCAAACAGTTTCAAACCGTTTAGAGGTTCCAAGCCGTTTGGAGATCAAAGGATCTCAAGACCATTTGAAGATAAAAAGGGGTCTCAAGACCGTTTGAAGGTCAAAGGAGTCTCAAGACCGTTTGAAGGTCAAAGGGGTCTCAAGACCGTTTAAAGGTAAAAGAGGTCTCAAGACCCTTTGAAGGTTAAAGGGGTTTTCAAGATCGTTTGAAGATTAAATAATCTCAAACCTTTTAGAGACCAAATAGTCTCAAAACCATGTAAGGTCAAACAACCCTATGAGTGTTTGTAAAGTATCTCAAGGTTGATTATAATGGAAGTACCTATAAAGTACTTAGGTGAATAGTACACTTAGAGTGATTGTTATTCGATGCCTACAAAATTAATAAACTCAATACACTATGATAAGCATAGGTGCATGTACTTTAGTGAAAGGTTGAGCCAACTTAATAAAGTATGGAGTAATCAACATCCTAGAGAGGATGAGAGAGAAACTCATACTTGTATAATAAACATGTAATGTGCAGACATTAATACTTTTAATAAGTGTAGAGTATGAATTAGGGTTTGATCTTTGATAATGTGATCATGAAACCCTAATTGATAAAGAATGGGAAACCCTAACCCTAATTTCAGGTAATGGTATGAGAAACCCTAATTGATAAAGAATGGGAAACCCTAACCTTAATGAGGGAATAATGGTGTTACCCTTGTATTGCATAGTGTTGATATGTAATTGATATGGTTGTTATCAAGTATACTAACCATGCAGGTATCAGGAGTTGATGAGCATAGCCAGATACGAGCTATGATGTTAATGTGCCTTGTAAGCTATGTGAGATGCTTGTGTAACAAGTATCATGTATACCTTGGTCAGATGACCTGGAGGTAATAGTTACCTAATAAGTGATAACAATGTTCAGTGATGAACTAAGGGTTTGAATACCCAGATCTAGAAAACATGATCATGATATTGTTGAGGGATGAGAATTCCCGGTAATGAGATAAGGGATTGTGATCCCAATGTTTTATAAAGTTTTGAAAAGTACTTGATAGATGTATTGCACTTTTCTTTATAGCATTTGTCATAATAATAATACATGTTTGAAAACGTGGCTGATGCTAAAAGAATATGGTAATGCACTTAATTAATCAAGTGAAATCTTATCATGTAGAGCCCTAGCCATAGATCCATCATCGTCAGTAGCTGGTGATGGTGAAACGGGTTTTCCCACGGGATCACCTGGAGGGAATATTTTTGAATATGTGGGGGTAATGGGCGTGAATATCCTTACTCCCTAATGTGCGGTTGATGTGAGATAAACACGAGATCTCTCAATCCTTCATTATATGTGTCGGGATGGATGTATCATGAATCTCCCGATGATGTTTAATGCCAGATCAATGTGAGATAAACATGAAATCTCTCGATTGCGAAGAGAGTGCAGCTGCCACTGTAGCTCTATAGTGAAGTTGCCAGTATACCCTGGAAAGCTATTTAGCAGAGACATGAGATGTCCTGCATGTGGTCTCGCACTGACTGAGATGGATGAGGTCATGGAGTCCGACTCTTCCATTGACCTAGGTATGGAACTGATGTTTTATGCCATCGTGGTCGGTTGGAGTATGAGCGGTGTACCTCATCTCCTCAGGTCATAAGTGTGATTGTAAAATGTAATCAGCCGTGTTGCGTATTTCCTTAAGGATGAAATATGAAAATCATTGGTTGATGTTACATTGCTTAATGTATCCTAAAATGGATAAATGATATACATGTTCTTCATATTCCTTATTAAATAGATGATTTACTTCTTTATCATATATAGTTGTAATGCTTTAAAAGATGATATTGCTCTATTCTGCTTAAATAGTGATTAAATTCTACTTACCAATATAAAAGAATCCTCTACTCAGTTTATTATTGTTTATCTTCAATGATAATATTTTTGGCGGAGAGTTATATCTCTCGTTGGGACATGGGTCTCACCCCGTTGGTCACCAACATTTTTAGGTGGACGCGGACGAGGAGGTAGGGACCATACAACAGGGGAAGGACAGTAGCATCAGGGATAATAGTAACATCTCAAGTGGAGATATTAACTGTCGTGTCTTGTAGATATGAGTCATATGTGTCGTCTATGTACTCTCAGGTCCTTGAAGTCAGTACTCAGTGTTTTCATGATCGATCTGAGATTTTGGCTTGAATGCCTCAAGATTTTATGTTGCTTATGTATAGTTTTGGCAAAGCAACTATTGTAAATATTCCTCGAGAAGATATGCTACAAGGTATGTACAATGTGAACTATAATGTATGCAATACTTTAGTTCTCTTTATAAGGGTTTCTTGGAATTGGATCTCTTTGTAAAAAGTTTTTAATTTTTAGTGATTTTTGTTATTCTGTTGTTTATGGTTAATTCCGCAATTAATTACTCAGTGGCGGTCTGATTTTTTGTCGGATCGTCACATTTATTTTATTCTTATCCCTATTAAGTGGACATTTTGCAAATTAAACCCATTAGTAAACTTTTATTGAGGTATTTGTGCATAAATCCTTATATTGTCAATAATGGGGAACAAATGTACACCAAACTTTTATATTTTCCACTAACTCAACATCAAGGTTAGAAATGAAAAGAAAAGCTTAGGAAAAGGCTAAACTAAGGATTACACATGGATTTTAGTTCGTTACAGCACTCCACCCGTTAAAAAGGATTTCATCCCTGAAATCTCATACAAAAAGAGAAGGGTGGGAATGTAACATCTCATCTCTAAGTTCCCAAGTGGTTTCTTCCAAACCATGATACTACCATAAGACTTTCATCAGCTCAATCTCCTTGTTCTTCAACTTCTTAACTCGAGAGTCAAGAATCTTCACAGGTAACTCTTCATAAGTCATATTCTCTTGAATCTTCAAAGCTTTGAATGAGAGTACATGAGAAGGGCCCTTTACATACTTTCTTAGCACAGAGACATGAAACACATTATGGATCATGTCATAGGTAGGAGGAAGAGCTAAACAGTATGCACAATCTCCAACCTTATCCAAGATTTCAAATGGTCCAACATATAGGGGTCTAATCTTGCCTTTAACTTTAGATATTCCAATAGAATGTATAGGCTTGATCTTCAAGAAGGCATAGTCGCCTATTAGAAAAACTCACATCAGGCCTTTTCTTGTCTTCATACATCTTCTGTCAATCTTGTGCAACTTTCATATGCTTCTTGATCAAATAAACATTCTCTATCATCATCTTGATATCATCAAACTTCACTAGAGCACATTCTCCCACATCATCCCAGTGTAATGGAGAATGACAAGGTCTTCCATGCAAAACTTCATAAGGTGGCATACCAATACTAGCTTGGTAGCTATTATGGTAAGAAAACTCACCCAATGGAAGATACTTATCCCATGCACCTCTCCAATCCATAACACATACACGAAACAAATCTTCCAGAATTTACACTATTCTTTTAGATTGACCATCAGTTTGTGGATGATAAGTTGTACTGAAATGCAAGTCAATACCCATCTCTTCCTAAATATGACTCCACAAATGAGAGGTAAACTTTGGGTCAAGATATGATACTATCACTTTAGGAACTCCATGCAGACAAATGATCCAATCCACATACAACTGAGCTATCTCATCAACCTTGTAAGTGGACTTGAATGGCAAAAAGTGGGCAGACTTGGTAAGTCGATCAATCACTACCCACACTGCATCACAACCTTTCCTAGTCTTAGGGAAACTAGTGACGAGGTCCATAGTAATCTTCTCCCATTTTCATTCTGGAATCTCAAGCGGGTGCAGAAGACCACCAGGTCATTGATGCTCAATCTTGACTTACTCACAAGAAAACACTTTGCAACAAATAGAGTGATATCCTTCTTCATGTTCTTCCACCAAAATCTTCATTGCAAGTCCTTGTACATCTTGGTAGTACCATGGTGTATAGTGTACTTAGACCCATGGGCTTCACTCAAAGCCTTCTGTCACAGGTTCCCAACTTCAGGTATCCACAACCTTTGTCGAAAACAAACAACACCATCAACTCCAACTGAAAAGTCAAATTGTGGCTTCTCAGTTAAGGGCTTCATCTCTTCAAACTTAGAACTTTCAAGCTGTGCGGCAACAGCTTCTAAGATCCAAGAAGGTGTACTGGACAAACTAGCCATGTGAACACACAACTTCTCGACATCTTCTTTATCATCAAGTTGCAGTTTCCAATAGGAAACATACTCCATGTTCATAGTAGCACAGACTGCATCCTTGTTTCGACTCAAAGCATCAGTAACTATGTTTGCTTTATCGGGATGATAGGTGATGGTAAAGTCATAGTCCTTGAGATACTCCATCCATGTTTACTACCTCAGATTCATATCATTCAATGTCAAAAGATATCTCAAGCTTTTGTGATCTAAGAAAACTTCAAACTTTACTCCATACATATAGTGTCACCAAATTTTAAAACATCCACGATTGCCTCTAGCTCTAAATCATGAGTAGGTTAGTTCTCTTCATTAGGTTTCAACTGGCACAAAGCATAGACGATCACTCGATCTTCTTGCATCAAGGCACACCCTAATCCTTTCTTGGAAGCATCATTGAAAATGATTTAGGGATTGCCTTCAATAGGTAAAGCAAGAATAGGAGCAGATGTCAAAAATCTCTTCAGCTTTTGAAAATCATCCTCACATTCTGGTGTCCACACAAACTTGACTTTATTTCTTGTCAACTTTGTCATAGGAAGAGCTAACTCGGAAAAACTCTTGATAAACATCTGGTAGTAACATGCTAAACTGAGGAAACTATGTATTTCATACAGAGTCTTTGGAGCTTTCCACTTGGTCACAGCTTATACCTTTGCAAGATCAATAGCAATATGTCTGGCAGAAATCACATGACCCAAATACATCACTTCCTTGATCCAGAACTCACACATTGAGAATTTAACATATAGTTGATTTTCTCTCAATGTGTTCAGCACGGTTCATAGATTTTCACGATGTTGTTCTTCGACTCAGAGTAGACCAACACATCGTCAATGAACACCATGATGAATTGATTGAGGTAAGGACAAAAAACTTGATTCATCAAGTCCATGAAAGCAGCAGGTGCATTAGTCAAGCTGAAAGGCATGACCAAAAACTCATAATGCCCATAACGTATTATGAAAGCTATCTTTGGGGCATCCTCATCCTTCACACGCATCTGGTAGTACACACTTTGCAGATCCATCTTTGAGAACACAGTGGCTGACTTCATTTGGTCGAATAGGTCATCGATGCAAGGAAAACGATAGTTGTTATTTATCGTCACTTGATTAAGAATACAATAATCCATGCACATACAAAATGAACCATCCTTCTTCTTCACACAATACAGGGGCTCCCCAAGGTGAAACACTAGGGTGCACAAAGCCTATGTCGAGAAGCTCCTGAGAAGATGTGAGGTTTCTGCAGGTTCCAAGCGGTAAGGAAGCTTTGAGATAGGTGAAGTTCTTGGTGTGAGATCGATGGAAAACTCCACCTCACGAGTTGGGGGAAACCCAGGAAACTCCTTAGGAAAGAGATCAGGGAAGTCTTTACAACTTCTATGTGATCGATAGTAGGAGGTGTGGCATCAAGGATGATTGAGGCTAAAAATGCTCTACACCCTTGTGAGACAAGCTTTTTGGCTTTGATTGTAGAGATCATAAATTTTCGATTCACTCACTTCCTACCCTTGACACACATCCTTCCCTCAACATGATGTAACAAGCTAACCTTTGATACTTCTCAGAACAAAACAACCTTATACTTCTTCAACCAATCCATCTCTAGGATAACATCAAAGGCAGTCATTCAAGCAAGATAAAATATGAGGGAAACATCCTTCCAGAGATATAGAGATTCATAGTTGGGAGTTTGAAATAAGAAGAGCAGATCCTACCACTAGAGGTTTTAACATCTAACACATGATCCATATATTCTGATTCTATCTCTAACATGTCAGCAAGCTGACTTGATATGTATGTATTTAATGAACTAGAACTGAACAATGCTTTAACAGGATGCATATTAAGATGTAAATTACCTTCAATGACTTCATTATCTTCTTCATCTTCCTCAGCATTAAGGGTAAACACCCTACCATTCCGCCTTTCCATAGGAGATTGACAGCCTTGTTGGTTCTGATTTTTGTTGTTTCTTGGAGGCAGATTCTATCATTGTTGCGGCTACTGATCTGGAGCTTGACCACGCCCAAACTTGGGACAGTTGGGTCAGATGTGTCCAGCTTGACCACACTCGTGCAAGATGGGTGCAGATATATCATCTCTATGGGGTCGACCATTTCCAATAGGGCATCTTCTTGGCAGGTGAGAACGGGAGCAACAGTTGCACTTGTCGCGCCCTTGGTTTCCACCAGTGTTCTTTCTCTTGTTGTTGTTGTTGTGTCTAGAAGACTAGAATCTGGGGTAAGATTCTATCACCAAATCCTTTTCCACCATTTGTTGGAAAGTCAATGGAAGTTTGGGAACAAGGTTACATCCAACATTGTAGCGTAAACCCTCTAGGAATAGGGTTGGTCTTCTTTTAGTTTCAAGGTCCACAACATAGCACTCCAGGAGGAGGAAATGTTGCATTTACTCGAAGACGCTCATGCTTTCTTGTCACAGACTATAGAACTCTACTTCCTTTCTCTTCAGATAGGTTGGATAGATATACTTCTCTCATAACATATTAAGGAACTATTCCCAAGTCATGCTCGAAGTATCTTAGGTACGAGCCATACTCGTCCACCAGACCTGTGTTGGCCCATCCAGCACATATGTTGCAAAGCAAAACTTCTAGTGATGAGGACACACCATGCCCTCAAAGATATGCTCCAAAGCCAAAACCAAGTTGTCAGCTTTATCCACCATGTTTGTCTCACTCTCACCATTAAAGTACAGTTGTTGCATCTTGATGAAATCTGTAAGGGTGAACTCCTTCGGTTTAGCTACAGCAGCTGCAACATTGGAAAGTTGTCCCACCAAGGTAGTCCAAAGCAGTTGGCGCAACATGGTCATCTCTTGCTTAGGGGTCAAAAAGGGGTGCCAACAGGGGCAGTAGGGATTGTCCCAGTGTTTGAGGGAGTCATCGAAGTTCCCCAGTTGTCGATGTTGCCTAAGGAGGCTCCCAAAGAGGAGTTGTTCATGTTTCCAAATAAATCTCCCTTCTTGAAAGATAAGGGTATAACATAAGATAACTAGGAGTAGAAAACAAGGACATCTAAGGCTACTATTGCCTCTATGCATACTGTTTCGGATAGTCAGTATCAACGCAGGACAGACATGTATCATATGGATCCAGGTTTCCTCATAAACCAAGCTAGTGGCGTGGAGGAAAATATTACCAGCCCCCAGATCCTGATCCTTTCTAGACACCCTTGCTTTCAACCTATGCCCTAGTAGTTGTCCAACAGGCTCTGATACCATGTTGCAAAGAGGCGATATCACCTCCTTACTAAATAAAGGAAATATAAAACATCCACATTTTTTCAAAAATAATAGACATTGTGGAATGCATGTATAATAATCCAAGTAAATAAGAATGTTTTAGACACATGAAAAATGTCAATAACAGTGGAAAAGAAATTAAGTTATTACATTGCCTTTTGAACTCAGTTCACTACATGAGTTTCTTTTAAAAGGAAAAATAGAAAAGAAACTATTGGATCTAGAAATAAGCAACCCAGTCATCCTTGATAGAAAAACTTGAATCTACTCCTGAACTCAATCACCTTGGCCTGGTTCAATACCTTGATCTAACCAAGGTGGTTGGGAAAACACCCAACAAAAGAAGAAAACAAGGTATGTGTCACAGATCATGAACAAGGACAAAAGATAAGAAATAACATGGAAATTAAGGCTAAGATTTCATCATAGGATGAAAATGGTCAAAAGTATGAGGCATAAACAAGTAGATGTTTGCCATAACAAGACAAATAATAAAAGGGTTGCATGTATGATTAATATTGACTACCTAAACTATGTAGGGTTGAGGAACCTACCTAACCTCAACTGATAGGTGAGGGATATTAACACATTCCAGTCACCTACAAATATTTTATATTGGGGAGAGTAACACATTCCCCTGGGCAAATTTACACATGCCCTATCTATGGGTGGTTGTACATAAGTACCACTACACTAGTTAAATAGTCTAATAAAATTAATATGCTAAAGATATAAGGCAAGTATAAGTATCAAATAATAGAAACATGGCAGTGGGGAATAAGACCAAATAAATAAGTATCAAAACTGATTTTTGAGGCAAATATAGCAAGGGAATTAACAAAAGAGAAATCAGGGTTTCATAAATTCCTCATTAGGGAAACTAGGTTATGGATTGCAATTATTCCCGACATAGGTGTAAGGAAAGAACATACCCTTTCTATGAAATCCAATTACTCACTTTCACCACTTTAATTGAGTAAAACATCAACTTTTCCTATTTTCAATGTATAATCATGTATTAGGGTTTTACATATGCATTAAGGTAAAGAAACCTTAACTTTTGAACTTTTTGAACAAAACCTCGATTTAGATTCTAAAAATATCACCACAGTTCTTATTAGGTTCTCTTGGTTAAGAAAACATATAATTTTTTCCATTTTAGAGTTATGATGATTAAAGTGTATTTTTGGTGATTTTTATGTATTAAATTCATTTCTAGAAAAAACCTTTTGACAAAACTCAAAAAAAGTCTCAAAAGTATTTTTAATAGAGATTTTACATTTTTCTAATTCCAAAACATATTTTCTTTTAATTTTTGGACAGGAATAAAAAATATGATTTTTCTAATACGGACCAATTAGAAAATTAGAAAAATACATTTAAGCGATGAAATTTGTGAGAAAAGAGAAGAACAAGGCCCTCTGTGCTGCTTGGCCCAATCAGAGCCGACCAAGTCAGGGGTCAAAGGTGCAACATTGACTCACTCAAAGCAAAGAAGGTGGCGGAAAAAAGACCATGTTACCCTCTTGGCAGAACAAAAAGAAAAGAGAGAAAGAAACGAGGGCAAAGGAGTAATTATGCCTAGGGGATTCATCCCCTTGCTCGAGCACCATACGCACAAGCAGCAAAGCTGCTTCAAGCTAGCTTTTGGTTAATTTCACGAGACAAGCTAATTTGAGAAACCAAAACAATAGAAAGAAAGATAAGGGGGAGACGAATGTGATGAACCAATCAATTTGTACCGAGGTGTCGAGGAGAAGGAGCACGGTCTATCACAAGCCCTAGATCAAAATTTGAACATCAATAAGTAAGGATGCAAGAACATGAGCAACTAGAGGGTGAGAGGAGTTGTAAGAGGGCTAGGGAAGACTCAGGTACCAGTATTTATAGGCAAGGTTGAGAAACAAAGCGAGAAGGAATAGGCATGAACTTGCTTGGGGAGCAAGGTTTGGGGATTTCCTAATTTTTCCACAAAAACCCAAAAATAAGGGATCATTGTGAGCAGTTTCTTGTTTGGAATCGTTTAGAGAAGATTTCGTACAATTTAATTGAGAAACGGGCAAGAATTCAAGAAAACAAAATCAACTTAATTTGGTGCCTATTTCCCGATCGACGGGATCTTGATGACGACCGGTGAGTCATTGTATCGCAGATCCAATGATTGTGATCACACAGGTCAAAGTCAAAGCATGACAAATAAATCAAAATCCCAATCATATTAGAATATAGTGTATATATTCATTAATTTCCCTTTTTCTCTTTCCTCGTTTAAGGGGTCAAAGATGCTCCAAATTAAATGAAAATTGACACCTAGCCTGTTTTTTATATGAGGAATCCAACTATGTAATTAGATTTGCCTTTTGAGAACTTTTTATATGTTAAAAAAATCAAATCTAATTTTCTCTTTCCTCCATAATTGATGGTTATAATATTCTCTAAATTTGATGAAACTTCACCCACAAATCACAATAAGTGCCTTGGATATGAATTTGCCATCAATTTAACATGTTGGAGTTGTTTGTACATTTATTTAATATTTTTAAGGATCTACACACTTTCTTTCTCCTAATTTCACCTTTTAATCAAATATTCCCCAAATTGAGTGAAAATTCACCCAAAGGCATATTTTAATGTGTAGATCATGAATTTGGTATCAACAGTTACTTTTGGAGTCATTAATAATTTTATTTTGTATTTTGAGTTATCTCTTATTTTCCTATTCAATTAATACAGTTCTACTTTATAATTTTCCAAAAGTTCTGAAACTTATCACTCAAGAAAACTTGTACTCAAAGAAAATGATTTTGAACTTAGAATTATCTTTTGGCTTCCTCTTTTATGGATTTTTAGGCAATTTACTCTTATATTCACTTAATGGAAAAATTAATTCATTTAATGTGGCATTACCTTCATTTTAAGGTTTTATATTCTTTTTCTCATACAAAAAACCATAGAAACTTTTAGATCAATTTTATTTTATTCTTATCCCTCTTAAGTGGACATTATGCAAATTAAACCCATTAGTAAACTTTTAATTAGGTATTTGTGCATAAATCCTTATATTGTCAAATATGGGGAACATATGTACACCAAACCTTTATAATTTCCACTAATTCAACATCAAGGACAAAAATGAAAAGAAAAGCTTAGTAAAAGGTTAAACTAATTATTACACATGGATTTCAGTTCATTACAGAGACATTTATTCTCATCTCAAGTCGCAAGCTATGCTAATTCCAAATTTGGGCCCATCTACCTCGAATCATCAAAAATCAATTAAAAGAGATCTTATGCAACTACATTTATGTGTTTTCATGGAGCTACTCAGACAAGTGCCTAGATTAGATGAGAAGATCATGGTGCATTGAATCCCCATCATCCTTGATATCTGCCCAATCAAGAAAAAGGCTAGATGTCTATGACTAGAATGGAGTCTCAAAATCAAAGATGAAGTCCAAAAGTAGTACAATGTTGGTTCCTTAGTATCAATCAACTATCCTACAAGGCTCACCAACATTTTACATGTAAAAAATATGGATGGTAAAGTATGAACATGTTTTGATTATTATGATCTTAGTGAGGAATCTCCTAAAGTTGATTTCCCCTACAACACATTGATTTGCTTGTTGAAAACACTATCATCCACAAACTCATGAGCTTGATTGATGGTTTTATTGGTTACAGACAGATAAAAATGGCTAAGGAAGATATAGAGAAGTCATCCTAGTTTTCTTCTATCAATTCATGCCATTTGGTCTCAAAGATGTTGAGCCTACATTTCAAAGACTGATGGTAACTCTATTTTATGACATGATGCATATGGAGGTTGAGGTTTATGTTGATGACATGAAAGATAGATCTAAAACCCCAGAAGATCACTTATCCAATTTTGAGAAGCTTTTTCAAAGACTGCATGGATTTTTATTTCCCCTAAATCTATCCAAGTGCACCTTTGGGGTTACATCCGGTAACGTACTTGGGTATATTATCAGCCATAGAGGAATGGTCGACCCTTGGAAAGATTGAGCCATACATGAAATACCCTCTCCAAGAATAGATAAGGAGACATGAGGCATGATCAATCACATCCAAGATATCAACCACTTCATTGACTCACACCCATATGTAATACCATCTTCAAATTACTTAAAAAGAAATATTACACGATCTCAAATGAGCAGTATGAGAAAGCACTCTAGAAGTTTTAAGACTATCTTGTTCATCTACCTATTCTGAAGCCAACAATGTCAGGATTCACTCACATCATTTGGCTATCAATCTAAAACACATTGATGGGAGGAGTCTTGAGTCACTAATAGTGAATGCAAGCATGCCATCTATTACATGTTTAAGAAATTCAGCATGTCAATGCCCTATGCACCACATCTGAGAAATATTGTGTGGCCTTGATACATGCAATGATGAAACTGTGTCACAATCTAATGGAATGTTTACTATAGTTGATTGCAAATCTTGACCTACTCTTTGATCTATGTGATATACCTATTCTCACTAGACGGTATGCAACATGGTAGGTAATGCTATCAAAACTTGATATCACATCTATCTATGACGGTAAGAAAATCACAAGCTTTGATTGATCAACTAGCAAATTTTTCCCTGACAAAGACATAGGAATGATCATATCAATGGATTTCATTATCCCTCGAGATCCTGACTTATGTGAAATCTGATTTTATGGGGCTATTGATCATAAAGGATACAGGATAGGAGTAGTTTTTCAAGACCTGAACAGAGAGAAATTTCTTATATATAGAAAATTGGAATTCAACGCCACCAACAATGTGCCTGAGTATAAATTCCTACATTCTAGGACTATATCTATCTAAACAAAAAGGGGCATGTCATCTCAGCTTATATGGTCATTCCTTCCTCATGATTTCTCAATTCTAGAACAATTAGAGGACTTTTGACCTTAGAACATGATTCCTTATCAACAAATATATGTGTTTCCATGTTTGATATTTTGAGAATATTCCCTTCAGTTTATTAAGAAGGTAACACAATATCTTTTTAGATGCCTAACTTCCCTGGCTTCATGAATTGACATTAAGAGGACCAAATATCCTCTGACAAAGTAAAGCCAATTTCTCAACTTCTCCACTCTATGGTTGTCAATGATGCTATCAATAGTGAAGAGAAGTCTTTGTTTTGTGACATCAAACTATACCTGGAAATGCAAGTCATCCCTGAAGGTCTCTCCCAAAGAGAACATCAAGAGCTCCCCAACAAGCCTTATAATACTTCCTAGGGTCAAGAAATCTATATCACATATCTTATTATCAGACTCTCCTCTGTGTGTTAAGAATAGCAAAATGGAATCCATGATAATGGAAGTACATGGAGGACCATGTGGCAGACACATGAGTGGGGTCATGATAGATAAAATATACAACTTATAGGATTTTACCAAAGCACCATGAAGATAGATTATTGCCAACATATATGAAATGCAAGTCTATAAAATCCATGGTGACTACATTCATGCACCTACAAACCATATATACAACTTTGTCATGCCTTGTTCATATTATTCTTGGCAAATAAATATTATTGGAAAAAACAATATTGAATATTCAAATGGGCTTTAGTTCATCCTTGACTCTATCAATTACTTTATTAAATGAGTGGAATCTAATTTTGTCATCAACACTTCGGTTCAACAAGTAATCAAATTCCTAAAAAAACAACACCCTAAGCCAGTATGGGATACTGCATGAGATCATCTTTGACAAAAATACAAATTTCATAGCCAAGATTGTCAAAGAGTATATGGGATCTTTGAAAATCAAGCATCACAGAACATCACCATATCAGGCCCATATGAATTGAGCCATAGAAGCTTTCAATAAAACCTTTATAAAGATCCTTAAGAAATTAATTGGCATGCACATTTTATTATGGCTATGTGGGCATGTAGAATTTCTATTAGAATTTCTGTGGGAGCTACAACTTTTTCAATTTTATGTAGGATGAAGGCAGTTTTTTTCGATTAAGGTCCAAATCCCATCCTTTTGCATACTACAAGAAGTAGAGATTCCTAAGGCGGAATTAGTTCAACTTTAGATTTATTTCCTCAATATACTAGAAAAATGAAAAATGAGATCTCTACGTCATGCACAATGTTATCAAGCAAGAATAGCTCAAGCATTTTACAAGAAGTTTCATCTCTATAGTTTCCAAACTGGGAATTACGGTGCTCTGTGTCATCCAGAGTGCAGACTCTAGTGGCAAGTTCAGACCCAAATGGGAAGGGTCTTACATCCTCCATGACATCTATGATTGGGGTGGCCTATATCTGAAGTACATGGCTGAAAATATTCATATTCGCCAAACTAGCGTCAACCTCATCAAGCTCTACTATTGTTGACAAGAAAACTTCAATGAAATTAAGCCCCTGGATCAAGGTTGTGTAAGGGAGTAAAGTCCAAATCCTTTAAAATGCACCTAAACATCTACATAAATACCTCGATGTATCTCTCATGCCCCTAAATAGGGGAGGTCAATGTAGTACCATAGGATCAAGCACAGAAGGAGAAAGACCATTATCTTGAGGCTCCAATAGTTTGCCAACAATAAACAAACCCATTAAAATGGGGTAGTCTGAATTAAAATATTAGAAAATACTCATGGTTGGGGCTAAGATAAAATAAAATGTCATGATCACAGTCATAACAATCTTAGGAAGTTTCTTAAAACTATAAGTCCCCATATGTGAGTTAGACTTGAACAATGATATCAAAAGTTTCCTGAGACATATACTAGAGCAAAATTCATATAAACACAAGAGATGAAATTTTCTTGTCCAAACTTGGAAAAAGGAAGGCATAGGGGATGGAGCAGATGTCAAAATCCCTTGTGTCTACCCACACTTCATATCTGGAAAAGAAGTGAGACCAAATTGTGCATGAGATAACTAGGTATCAAGAAGTTGGGAAACCTACTAGACAAAACATATACATTACTCAAGCAATCTTGTGCTTCCATACTAAGGCCCTAAGCATCAATGTCTATTTAAGACTTAAATTAAAAGATCTACTATATGTGGTTACCTATTAAAAGAAAAATATCGCAATTGCCAAAATGGTACTCTAATCATCTAGACATATGCTTGTGATGGATTACTACACTGAAGCTTGTAGGGAGAAAAACCCATTAGAGTGGTTTCTAACACTTGGTGCCTTGGTCCAACAGGTAGGGTGTTTCCTCTTACGCACCCATCACATGGCATGGATTTATCCCCCAGTGTGACATCTAGGGTCAGTAGATCTCCAATCCATCATATACCCTAGAATGAATGATAATTGTGTGATAGAATAGGTTTCAAACATTCCAAAAGAGGAACCAAATATGAGTAGAAATTCAAAACATGAGAAATGGTTTTAAAGTTCTTGGGGTTTCAACCCTCTAACTCTAGTAAGGGAAGTAAATGAACAAGAGGCTGTTTCTACAAATGTCATTTTCTAAACTAGTTAAACTCATAACCACTGTCTACATGTTGAACATATAGGAAAAAACTTAGATGCATCTAGGCTATCGGATTTGCTGAAGGAAGCTTATACTAGAAAGTACCTAACAATTTACTCTGAGCTAAGTCCAGTTACATCATTAAACATCACAGAGGGAGCACCCAAAGTCAGTGTCACATGCCATGAGAATTTTTTTCTTTTTAATTTTAAAAAATCATCTCTTATAAAACTTAAAGTGACACCTCACGCTAATAAATAAAAAACACATTCATAAAAATGAAAAAGAAAGAAAATGAAAGCATCATGCAAGTCCTCCCAAGGGATCACAATCATTACTATTGAAGATGACAAAGCAAGCCACTCTATATAAGTACTCTAGGGAATAATCTTGGTCCACATGGAACACATCACAGGTCATCACCTTCCATTCAACCACGCATCTCTACCTCTTCTAATTACCCTCCCTTCTTGAAAAAACTTCTGCAAAATTGAAAAGAGGACTTTGAATTTCAAGCAAATTTCCACAATCTTTTAAAAATAATAAAAATCACAAATATAGAAAATTGCAAATAAAATACCAAAATTTTTGAAAAACTTTGAATATCTCAAATATTTCCTTAAAATCTCGAAAATCTCATTATTTTTAATGAACACAATTTTTTTGGCTATCCTAAAAATTTTGATGTGATCTTGAATCATCAGCAAAGTTCCATGTTTCCTTTTTGTAATCTCTATTTATGGTCCTAGAATGTGGACTTAAACTGGACCACCTAAACTTTTGATCTTTTTGGGTTTAGGATCATAAACTTAAACTAATCTAGCTTTATTTTTCAAATTGTCTTTGGTCCTGGATCATGACCATACACTAATCCTTCTTTATTTTCCAAACTTTTTGGTTTGGAATCATGACCTTAAACTAATCTAGCTTATTTTCCAATCTTTCTGGGTCATCGATCCCAACCTAAAACTAATCCTACCTTTTATCAATCTAATTGGGTCCTACATTAAGACCTTAAACCAAAATATCTCCTATTTTACCAATTTTTTTTAGTCATGGATCATACCCTAAAATGTACCATTTCACTATTCAAATCCATCATGTTTTCTTTTCTACATCAAAGCCCTAAGTTTATTCAGAAAACCCCATTTTTATCATGTTAGACCATCTTGCACTCTAAATAAGAAATTCTCTAAGGAGCGGATAATTAACCATGTACATTCATTATTCTTGGACAAAGCCTAACCTCATTATTGGATAATTGTCCGGTTCCCAATTTTACCTATTTAGAGATCTTTTGGAAAACTAGTGCAGCCAAAATGATGATTTCAAAGGTCCTAACAAGCAACATTGAACTCTTTGAATAGTTGGTTGATGCTCTAAACATACAATTAACCACATAAAATCATTGTCCTAGATAAAGGATAACCTCATCAATGGATAATTTTTTAGCTTTTAATGGTATATATCTTAAGCCACCGAATTTCAGTCTTAGATAGGAAAACTCATCACATTATACCTAATTAGGGTTGTGATCCTGACCCTAAAGTGGTCCACACACCATGTCACATGATTTACATATCTCATTTAGATATCTAATCGCAAAAAGATAGAGACGATAACTCGTCAAGATCTTTTTACAAACAAGAACTTGTCATGATATTTCATGATTACAAACTGTCAATTTTAGTGACCTCTAACAAACATCTGTCATATGCGCTTCCACATCCACCTTTTCTCACTAAGTCATGCATTTGTAAGAGAATAAGATATTGAGTAAGAACTGTAGCAATGAAAGTAGTCACTTTCAAGGCCAATAAACTTCAAATGGTTCATCAACACTCTAGGGGAATGAATGATTGGTTAGGTATAGGTACATGCCTCAGTCAGAGGATAGTCTTAAAATAGAGAAATCTTACGCCCAACCTTAATTTCCTTATGAATGGTTATTTTTTAATCCATTCACAAAAGGAAAATACATCATCAATGCTTCCAACCTCCGTGAGATTCATTATAATATTTTTGAAGAGTCTCAACTATTTCACCTTTTTGACCAAAAATGAGGATCATTTACATTTTCCCTATTTATCTACATTTTTCACATTTTGACCCACTTAATCCCTTCATTTTTCCCACATTTTAACCCAATTTGGTGGTTTTTGTACAAAAAAAATTCTTCTTTGACCTTAATTGCATTTTCCCTTTAATACCACTTTTTGTAAGTCTGATTTCATAAATTTCTCAGTTGCATTATCCTTAGGAAAATTTCCCATTTCCCCAACCAAAAATTAGTTGTCTTTATCCACACAAAAATCTACATCCTTTTTTTTATAATAATTAAGGATAACCTTGAATTTATGTTATATTATCTTTATTTATCATTTTTTAGTTTTTATTCAAATCTGCACTCTCCACTTTTTTTTCTTCACAGTGTTTCTAAAATATCTAGAGAGTTAGAAAGAAAAATTAGGATTTATCCTATCTATGGATACCTAATGGATCATATACATCCACCTTGTTCCACATGAAGGGGTTGTGCAATCCTAAGGCATGCCCTACATGGTGCATTGCTGCAATCTACCACTACTTCCATACTCTTCAATCAGGAACCGTAGAACCCTAATTATACCATATGAATAGACCCCCATATACACCATATTGTAGGCCTTTCTTGATTCTCCTGAATCCATAGGATCAACTACCCCCTCTCATGGATTTCTATTTTGCTTATCCTTGGAGGATCCTACCTCTAGAAAAATGAGTTTCTAAGTTCTAAGTGTTGTTAAGTTGAATAATAGTAATATTCCATATCTAATTTTTTCATCTCAAGTTGTTCATAACGTCCATCATCTACTCATATCAACTTTAGAATATTCATAACTACTTATCTGTCTATCTATATAAACTTCTCTATTGTTATGTGATCCATTAATAATGCTTGATCTGACTGCTTAAATAGCATCGAATCTTGCTCTTACTCAGATAATACTATATCCTCTCTTTCCTTCTTTCCCTAGACATTTGTCCTAGCTATTTGGGATTGATCTCTGCTTTGGGAGATCCTGGGACAATTAGGAACCCACACCCAAAAAATTGGTATCTTGGGGCAATGATGGGAAATCCATGGCTCTAACCCCAGAGATCTAAAAACACCATTTTATCACTTTTTGGTAAAAAAATTATTTTACTACAACCTAAAACCATCCTAAATCGACATTATTTATAAAATGGTTCGCTAAAAATTTACCTGGTGAGATTGCGGTGTTAAACCTTCCCTGCTCATAACAAGCTTATTGAATCAAATTTTTATTACGCTTCCATTTCTTTCCTTATCCACCCTAGGATGGAGTCAATAATTAATTTTTGCATTCCTCATTTTAAAAATAAAACATGTTGCAACTTTGAAATTATCCCTTTATATTTTCTTCCTTAGCAACTCCAAGTGAATCTTCCTCACAAGAGATTTATTTTTCCATGTGGGTACAACAAATGATGCTTGTAGGGCATTTCAAAATTGATTTAATCATTGGATGTGTGAGACTTAAAGATTATAAATTGAAATCTCATAAAATATTAAGTATTGGTTTTAGGGCATTTTTATCTAATCTTGTGAAGACTGGCTATTCAGTTACAAGTATCAAGGAGTTAGAAGCAGTGACAATTTTTTTATGTTTTCTATTTGGATATCCCAGGGCTACCTCCATAGAGAAAAGTTGATTTCTCTATTGATATCCTACTTGAAACTACTCCAAATATCAAATTCATCTTTTTTAATGGACTTTGCTAGACTGGTAGAGTTGAAGAATCAGTCGCAAGATCTTTTCGAAGGGTTTTATTTGACCAGTGTGTTCCTTTAGGGAGCTATGATACTCTTTGTAAATAAAAAGGGTGGATCATTGTGAATTTGTGTTAATAATAATTTTTTAATAAAGTCAGTATGAAAAATAAATTTCCTCCTCCTCAAACCAATGATCTATTTGACCCTTTGCAATATGTTGCAATATTCTCAAATCTTAACTTGAGATCTGGTGTAAAACCCCAAAATTTAAACATTTACATGAGCTGAAGTGTCAATTCCTGATTCATAATATTGATGGGGTATTACACACATTGAATATCACACATGAGAAATAATTGAAGTCAAAACTGTCACAGGAATACATGGTGCTTCTTATTCTCAAAAGTTTACATAAAATAGAAACTTAATAGAAATAATGACATAATCCAAATAATCATGCATGAATAAACAAGCCTAAATTCATAAAAGAAAGTTGTGGTGGATAATGGCACCCCATCAGAGAACTCCTTCTGTCCATTGAGTTTTCCTTGTCCTTAGTATAATGTATTAGTCCTCCTTTACTTGCCACCAATGGTCATCCCATCCCCAGTCATGGAATGCAATGAAAAACACATGAGTGGTTGTAAGTTGTTCTAATGAAAAAAACATATATAAAATGTACAAAAACATGAAGTAAACACTAGTTTTTTCTTCTCTTTATCCTTAGTTTGATCACATTATTTGAAATACTACTTAGTCATTAAGATGATTTCCTCAAATGACATGCACTAAAGGTCTTATTACTGTCAAGAGTTGGTATAGACACTCTCTTGATTGCACCCACAATGCTCATAAAGCCAGTTAAGGCTCACATAAGACCGATTAACTCTTACATAATGATCCATAGATCTCACAAGGCAAATTAAGGATCACATAAAGATGGTTTAGGATCAAATAACATGAATTATAGTACTATATAAACATAGCATGATATCTTAATCTTACACATGGTTTTTGTGATTTCTTAATTCACTAGAATGACAATGATACATAATGTTTAATTTGAAAACATAATCATAAAACAATATAAAACATTATTTATTACCATCTACAATATTATCCATTACCATATACAATACAATAGCATATTTGTACTTTAAATGAGCCAGCATGATCACATAATCAAGAATAAAACCTTGAGCCCTCAAATAATACTCTATGTACATGACCCACTAACGTAAGACTGAGGAGGAATACTACTATTTAATGCCACCTAATCTCACCCTAATTAAATTTATAATGTATCACATGTATTCATAATCATTATCTAACTATAGGATTTTAGGACCTTTAGCATATAATGTGATTTAGTGTCTAATTTAGAATTTGCAACTAGGTTAAATGGATTCCTTCGTTTAAAACATCTCCAATGAGAATTCATATATAATGTATGATATTATATCTGTTTACCACTATTTTATGAAGTCACATCAATCAGATAAAATATATATTGATTTTCTAAGTAATCAACTAAAAAATACCTCTCAGTGGGGACTGTGGGCCAACATGAAATGATGGTCAAGATCATCCTGTGCGAGGAAAGCAATGATACAAAAGCTAGACATACTTAAAAGATTGTCTTATCCCCTATCTAATTGACCAAAAATATTTGTAAGAGGGATACTTAGGGTGAATCTACCATTGTATTGTTCTGATCGACAGCAAGAAGCAACCAACAAAATTGGAGCTTGCACTACTCAATCAAAACTGAGATTCAAGGAGTAATCTTAACTAGGAGATGAATCACATGCCTTAATTGGGCCTTGTTGGGCTCAAATAGAACAAGAACAAGCGAGAGGTGGCTAGAGACCAGAGGACCTCCTTCCACCATGGTAGAATTCGGGGAGATCCTTGAAGATAGAGTTGTAGTTAATCAAGAATGGAAAAATAAATCTACATCAGTTTAATAGGTTTAGTCAGAGGCAAGGAAAGAATAAAAGACCAAAGCTCATGAGTGGAAATGCAAGAACCTTTTGTGGGCTCATAAAACCCCAAAAAATAAGTAAAAGGGGGGAGATGACGCTTAATGCTTTCATAAACAAATTGAAGTCCGTAAAGGCCCCTAGGGTCTAAGGGGTTTGATTCACTTCGGAAGTAGGAGTTCCAATGGTTGGAGGAATCGTTGCCAACTTTCAGAGGGTTGTAGATAGAGATGGGCTTCAAACACTACACCACAAGGATCCTAAGGGTGATGCAACAATCTAAAATGAGTTATAAGATCCACGTATGGGTTTCTCATGTTTGGTTTCATTGGTCTAGGGCTAGAGGGGGCCATCGTCAATATAATGGTCAAAATAGGGTAGTGGAGATGCCTAGGGTTGGTTCAGACTCCCTGCAAAATGAAACCACCCACAAGTTGGGGTTATCAATATCTGGGAAGTGAGCCGAAGGTGAAGGTATTATATCTTGGAATCTCATGGGATAAGATAAGAGATTGTAGGAGGTAGGAGTAGCTGACATTGTGTGTAAATACATTCTCAATCAAAGGGGACAAATGGGTAAGAGAGAGGAGTGCTTGGTTGTTGGTTAGATCCACAAAATGGAGTGACCAAGCCAGGTCTCTGATCTCTGCTCCAATCTATGCTTAATCTTAGGGCATGTTACACTAAGTGAACTTACTGTATCTGACTAAAACTTATGTAGTTAAAAAATCCATTTTATAAGCTAGATATTGAGGCTAAACAACAAGAGTTTCAATCCCTTTCTTCCTAATATTAGTTGACATATCTCAAGTTGACCATTTCTATTGAAACTTGGCATGTTTCCCAAATCAAACATGAGGTTTTCAAATATACACTTAGTTTCTCTATTTGATATAGGAAATCGTGTGTTTTTCATTATTAGGCACCAAGGTTAATTAATGCATTAATATTTACTAAGAAAGAGTTACAATGCCACAGTTTAAGGGAATATCTAATATCTTATTATCTACTCATATTTTAAAAAAGGGAATATATTTTGCAATTATGTGATGTCCTTTATAATTTACACCCTAACAAATCAACATTGCATAATTGGGATTAGATTTTGTATATTTCTTGACTATGAACAAACCAAGATAGAAGTATGATGTTTACAAGTTACCCCAATGTTTACAAATATATTGGAACCACGTCGAATAATATGATAGTAAAAAGTATACATGACTTCAACTTAGATAATTGGACATATGAAAGTCAAATTGGGTCCACTTAGGTTTCACCTTATTTGACATAGAAGAAATTTATCACAAAAGGTTTTTAATTTGATTATATATGGGTTGAACTTTTAGGGTTGTTTCATCTGGATACCACCAATAGAGGGTAGTGGAACAAGATATTCTAAATACTACTTTTTATATGAGATACATGACACTAATTTTGTGTTGTGCTTTAGGTTAACCCATTCCTCGGTTGTAGTTATGAACTTGATAAATAGGGTATTCTAGACATAATTTGGATTATTTTATGATTGTCTTTGTAGATTACATTCTAGCTTTCTCTCCCAGTACAGAGAAACACAAAGAACATTTACTAACCATGCTTCAAATTCTTAGTGACAAAAAGCTTTGTGCCAAATTTATTAAATTTGATTTCTAGTTTGACCAAGTTATGCTCTTAGGACTGATTTCTAAAGATGGAATATATGTGGTCTAAACTAAGGTTGAATATGTGATGGATTGGAACATGCCTAAGAAAGTGACTGAGATCAAAATATTTCTAGGGATGTCCAACTACTATAGGAGGTTTATGGAAGCAAAAATGTGAAAATAGTTTTTCTAGAGTTTAAGAAAAGATTCACTACATCACCACTACTCACGCTTCCAAGTGGTGGTGACAGTTTTACAATACTACATATTCATCTACTATTGTATTGGTTGTGTTTTAATACAACATGATAAGGTGGTAGAATGTGCCTCGGAACAACAGAAAATCATGAAAGGAAGTACCATATACATGACCTACAGTTGGGTAATGTTCTCCATGCACATAAAATATGGTGTCATTATCTTTATCTGGAGCAATTTCAAGTACTATTTGATGATACAAGTTTAATTTTTATCTTTTCTAAGAAGGAAATGAATATGAGACAATGCCATTGGTTATAATTCTTGAAGGATTATGACTTCTCCATTAGTTATCATCTAGGAAAGGCAATGTGTCAAATCCTCTTAGTAGGAAATAGATGGGTGTAATGGCTAATATGAGGATATAGGAATGAAGCTACCTAAAGATGTTACTCAGTGGCAACCATCTATCCAAGGCATGAAGGATATTATTATGGCATGTATGATAGAATAACCTGAGTTGATAGATAATGGATTTCCAACTTGAAAATGTTGAAAGAGAGGACACTATGAAGATAGTGGAGAAATGAGGACCTCTATATTCAATGATAATTGATGGGAGTATAAGATTTATGACACATCTTGGGGTTCTCAAGACTTCCAATGTGAGAGAGAAAGTGATGAAAAATGCTCATATTTCAAAATTTGTTATCCATCTAGGAAGCAACAATAAGTTCATATACGTACAATGAAGTTTCTGGTGTCTAGGAATGAAAAAGGGTCATAGCTAAATTTGTATTCAAATGTTTGATTTTGCTAATGAGTGAATATATAATCACTAGAGTTACATGAATGCAAATGTGACTTTATAAAGATAAATTTTGTTGTGGGGTTTCCTAAGGGAAACAAGAAAAATGATTGCACATCAGTTGTAATGGTCATGTTGATAAAGACAACAGACTATTTTTAATGGAAATGGGGTAATCTATTGAATCTATATGTTAATGAATTTTGAGGCAACATGGTGTTATACATTAAATAATTTCTGACTGAGGCCCACATTTTACCTCCCATATCTAGGAAATCCTGCAAAAAGCACTAGGAACATAATTGAAATTCAATACAACCTTTCATCCACAAATTGATGGTCAAACTAAAAGGTCAGTTCAAACATTGGAGGATATGTTAATACCTTTTGTTCTATCCTACAAGGAAACTTGAGAAGAAGATTTACCTCTTGTGAAGTTTTCTTATAATAAGATCTACCATACAATCATTGACATGGCACCTTATAAAGCTCAAAATGGGTGGCCATCCCAAGATTTCAGGCCCCAGATTGAATTTATCTTAAAAGAATTGGACTACCCATATCACCAAGGTCCACCTCCTTTTCAGGTAGCTTATAAATAGATATGTGTGGTTGAGTATGCTCAGTTTAGAATAGTATTAGGATGAGTGACATGTCAAGAAGTTAGTCTCGGGTTGTGCGTGAGTGAGGACAAAGTCCATGACTGAGGGAAGTGGTGGTATGAGGGGCCAATCATTATTCCATAGACTCTACGTGAGCCTTGGTAGTGGATCTATGCATTACAATTTGAATCAGAGCCAATTCCCCCATAGTAGGTGGGGGCCATATGGACATGTGACAATATAGTCTTAAGTTGTGAGTCCTAGACATGAGGAAAGGGCTAGCCATTGAGATGAGATGGAACCATACTTGTGTTAGCATCCATGAATCAGAGTTGGTTGTGCATGGGTATATATGTGTTTACAATGTAATGATGGATAAATTGTGAGGCCATATAGTTGAGCCTTGATAAGGACATAAAGAGTCTAAGTGAGGGAGATTGTAATATCCTAGGATTTGAGGCCTATTATAAAATTGGTCTTAGAAGAAATGATTGTACTACCCATATTACCAAGGTGTGCCTTTTTCTCAGGCAGCCCGTCAGTAAGAACTATGTGGTTAAGCGTGCTTGGACTAGAGTATCACTAGAATGGGAATCCTATCTAAAAGTTACTCTTAGTGTATGCATGAGTGAGAAAAAAATGCATATTCAAGGCCAGTTGTGGTCTATGGGATTATTTGTCATCATCAAAACTATGTTAAAGCCTTAGGCAGTGATCATGGGTGTTATATCCAGTGGGTTAGAGTGATGTGGAAAAAATAAATTTGATAGGACCTTCAATAATTAATAATGTGGTGATAAGTTTAATCCAATTAAAGAAAATATAAAGGTTGTCTAGAGAAGACAAAGGATCTATGCAGACAAAAGAAGATAGGATTTGATCTTTGAATTTGGGGACCATTTTTTTCTGATGTCATATCAACCTAAGGGAGTGTTTCATTTTAGTAAGAAATGAAAGCTTACTACAAGTTTAATCTAACCTATTGAGATCTTAGAGTGATATGGATACTACTTACAAGCTTAATCTATCACCAGTTTAGTCAAATATTGATGAAGTTTTTCATCTTTTTATTTTGAAGTAATATGCCAATGACATATCTCATTCCATTAGCATAGATGTATTGAATATATTCCCCAACTTGTCTTATGAAGAAATACCAATCCACATGTTGGATCGACAAGCTCACCAACTAAAAATATGTATTGTTCCGATGATGAATGTGGCTTGGAAACATCATAGAGATAAAGACGCTACATGGGAGCTTGAATATGATATGAAGAAAAAGTGTCTTCACCTTTTTTGGTAAGTCTTGTGCCATTTGTGTTTTTGTTTTTGAGGGTGAATCTATCTTTTTGGGTGGAAGTATGTGTATCCCAATATAATCATATTAGAATAGTATTCAAATTCTATGCACAAGATAAGCAGTCCCAACTCTATGTGGACTCTAGGTGATAGAGTCTAATCCCCCCCAATCAAAAATCCTCTTACTCCCTATATGAATCTCATTGTTTCCTTCTAAGTTACTAAAAAATCATCAACTACTCTCTCTCTCTCTCTCTTGTGTTGTGATTCTAGGAGACCTAGATCATTAGTAGGAAGAAGCTTCTTGTCTAGATTAAACAAGGAGTGTACTCTATGAGTTGAAGTAAGCATTGACTTAGAGAAGAAAGAAGTGGAGCACAATAGGCTTACAATGTTAGGTGACAAACCAATATCAACCTTGGTGGATTCCTATTTTGGTGCACTCTTCCAAGGTATGAAGTTGATCGTGAAGGTTCCTTAAACAGACTCAATGAATCTTTTCTCTGGTACACTAGTGTTCTAATCTACCATAAAATGGCATCTTTTTTCTATTTGCAGTTATACTATTTTACCTTTAGAATAAACTATGTTATGTGGATTTATCATATTAGTTGATATATATAGATTTAGTTTAATATCATAAGAGATAATAAACTTTTCTTGATCCAACAAGGATGATCGTATATGGCCTCTTCTTGTAATCTCTAATGTTGAATTAGTATTAAGTTAATGAGTTCTTCATAGAATATTTGTATTGTAACCCTAATGGGTCTTAATACATTGAAAGTTATTCCTACCCTCATAGTATATATACATCATTATTTAAGTCATATTTATAGATTTGTTTTGGTATACTTAATTATGATGTATGTGTAGAGCAGAGATCTGATAGTCTACATGATAATGCATGTACTATGATTTATTTACCAAGTGCATTTATATATTATAGTTATTCTAGAAGAGGACCATATGTAGGCATACTGCCTACTATAAGGAATATATATTATTAATTTAAGACTTCTTGTCACATGAACACTATTGCTCTTTACAAATAAAAATGGATAAGAAACTAGTAGTAATGTACATTAAACAAACAAACTCATGCTCATATTTGCATGACTTTATGAATGGGTATGACCACAGTAAATATTTCTTTTAGTGTATTCATATATCCTCAAGTATTGACTAAGGTTTTTGTCCTATGATATTCAAACACTACAATGTGGTGATTGTACCCAACCTTGGTTAAATAAAATCTAAGAGATTCACCTATATTAGGTAGACTGAAATCTCTATGTGACTTAAACATTGTGTTGATAGTGTAGTAATTGTACCTTTGAGGTGATTGTAACTTCTATCTCGACTATTATGAACTCATAAGAATTAGAATTCTTTGTATATTTCTATTTTTTGTCCATTTGTCACCCAAGATTAGTAATTGTGTCCTGATGCCTATATATTTATTTTTATTCCTATGGAGATATAAATATTACATTACTTCTCTCATGTTATATTATTATATTTAAGAAATTTTAAAACTTAATTTACATCAGAATAAAATGACATAGTTTGACTAGAAAATTACCTAACTATCCTAGTTTTAGATTTTTTTCTTAATGACCTAGTTTGAAGGAGGAGAGAGAGCGAATATGCCATTCAATTTGGTGCCTCCTCTCCTATTGATTGTTGTTATATTTTTCTTAAACTAACGTTCTTGTGCACAACTCTCCACATTCATGCCTCATGGTGGCCTCTCCCTGAATATGCCATTCTATTTGGCATCTTCATGGAAAGACTACCATTTGGCACATGTCTTGTGTTGTTTTTTTCTATACATGATGGCATGTATTATCTGAATAGAATCTAGAATACATCTAGATTTACATAATTATTACAAATAATAAAACGTTATAACATTAATAATATGGTAAATATGTCACATAAAACTAAATTATTGTATATATTATATATATTATTATTAGTTTGTATAAATAATATAGTCAACAATATATGAATGTAATTAATGTTCAGTTGTCTATATGAAATGCTATAATAATATACGATATGATTTTAAATACTTTTGAATCAAAATACTATTTTGATATATAATTTAATATTATCTAAACTATAGCATACTTTTTTGTGGATATGGAATTATTTAATATAATTTTTCTATTATATTACATAAAATATATACTTTAGAGAAAAAAATATTAGGAAATTATGATTACATCTTTTGACAAATAAATTGAAAGGATAATTATATTGGATGTTTACAAAAAATCAAATTAAGAAAGTATATAGGTCTATTTTTTATGTATTCAATCCTTTTAAACAAAATATGATGCTTATAGGAATAAGATATTAATGTACTCCAATTGAATAGATCCAAGTTATGTTCTAGAATCAAATAACTTCTACTTAGAATATAATTATTTGATTTTATTTCTTAAAAATTGGCATCATGAATCTGCAGATAATTTATGAATATATGTTACTTGTGTAAATAATTTAGTTATACTCAATTTGAATATAATAATATATGATTAGAAATATATATATATATATATATATATATATCTATATTAAGAGTATATAGTATATAATTTACAATGTCTATACTCATTCCTAAACAAATCAGTTTTTTTTTGTAAAAACAATATATAATTTTCCTTGAAATTGATTAGTTAAAACATGTAAATAGAATATCCTAATAGTTTTCTACTGACATGTATACTTTATGTACTACTGAAAATTTTATATTAAATAAATTAAATATGCCTAAAACTTATACTATAATTTAGATAAATTTTTTTTACATTCAAATCATATATAGAACCAAAAACATTTATATCATATCGCATATTATTGGTAGGATTTCTTTCTCATGAAATTTTAATTTAGAAATAATATAACAATTACAATGAAATAGAAGGCAGACGAGCAACAAGTTGTAATATCAGTCCAAGGTTTTTATATTTTCTTACTCGTATGGGGATTAGAAATAAAAATGTGACTCTCATGGGGCATTTGAATAAACAACAATAACTCAACTATTGACTATGGTACTTATGAGAACTTGTGAAGTACTCAATACTTTGTTATCTTGTAGGTTACTTACATGAAAACTTACAAATGCTCGTCAAAAATTGTATTAATATTTTTCATTATTACTTTTCTATATATCATGTAGATTTTAGTGCCCTCGCACCTCCTTGTTATTGCAATAAAAATGAGCTTTGGGTTTTAAAAATCAACACACCACACTATACACTCTCCCCAAACTACAATGACAAGTAAAAAAGAACAACAATCGCGTGAAATAGTCTGAACATCACTAGGGTATAATTAGTGATAGGGACCCCAGTCGATTGGGATAATACTTAGCCCCAAACGTACCCACTCCCTCATACCCATGATTGATTGTGATCACAATGACCAGGAGGTATGTTGAGGATAGTACCCCATCTTGGTGAATCTAGAGACCCATGTAGGGCTGAAGTATATTGTACCCCTAGCAAATCTAAAGTCTTCAATTTCACCTATTGTGGGAACAAGTGTTGAGAGTTTGGTGATATCTTTTTTTGAACTCATGAGGGGAAAAATGGAGGCTCATGTTTTATTCTGACACGTGTAAAAATTAACCCACAATTCATAGTCTAATATTGAGCTAGAATTCTTTCCCAAAAAAATTGACTCCTTAGAAAAACTTTTACTGAAAGTACAAGCTACATCGTGCCTCATGAGTCATTAATATCGGTAGAAACCCTTTGAAAAACCCAAGATATTGTCAAAATACAGCCAACATTTGACCCCTTGGTAAAAAATATTTTTGAAATACCAAGAAAGAGAAAGAATACTACCCAATTTTCACTCCTTAGTAAAATCTATTTGACAAATATGAGAAACAACATGCCCATTTGAGGTATTGATCTCAATTTACCAAGATTTTCAAAACCCAATTAGGTTGAAGATTCTAATTTTCACATGTTAGTAAAACCCCTTAAAAATATGAGATACATCATGCTCACACAAGAAATTGATCTTAGCTAATCTTTTTAAAAAAAACTTAAGATAGAATTATAATACTTCTCAATTTTTAGCCCTTGGTAAACCCCTTTATAAACATGAGTTATGCATTCCCACATGGGTATTGATCTTGGTATAACCTTCTTTTACAAAATTGATTAGGTTGGTGATTTGAAATCATGGTCTAATATTGAAGCATTTATCAGAAAACCTAGTTTACATCCTGGTGAACAAATCTAGAAGCTACAAATCATATCAAACCTACAGTTTGAACTCACATGATCCGTATAATCATTGAGGAATACAAACCTACATAAAGTCCTAGTATCACATCGGTATGAATGATCTGAAATGGTAAGCCACTTTTGAGTAGAAAAGTGGAATAAGCAATAAGGTCCAATTTTTAACAAAATGATATGAGATGAAGCATTCTCGACTCATTCTCACAAAAAAAAATCCTTGCTTTGAGCAATCATCACCCTTCCCTTCATTGTCCCTAATGAGAAAAAATCTAAGATCCTAACCATTGGCCTATCATCACTTCCTTTTGGAGCCATGTTGAGAAATGAGAAAGATCTTTGGACTTAGTTCCTCGATAGGGTACTCCACCCCTATTTAAGTCATCTTCATATTTTAGCCATTTAATAAGTTTTTGTCCATGGAAGGATGGCCATCCCTACTTCATCCATGTAAGGATAATCAATCTGATGCTAAGGAAGTATCATGGAATAACCTAAAATGAAAATTACTTGACCTAGTCATTGGGAAGCACATCTTAACCATAGGTAATAAAAACTCTACAATTTTGTTATTTGATCCTCTTCATTCCTCTATACCCCTTGCTAAGAATGGTGCAAAATTCTTTTGTTCTTCCTTTTTTCTCTAACCTAAAGTGATAATAAGTCAAGAATGATATAAATGAGACCCTATCCACACAAGATGAAAACATTTATACCTCTCCTTCTATGGATTTAATCACTTACATATGATTTCCCCCTTTCTACACAAGGGGCAATTATTATTGCATTATAGATTTTTGAATTTTATTTCCAAAGCCCCTTAACTCATGAGGTAAACCTATACGTGCAAAGATATATTTTCATCACCTTTTTGTATGACATTTTTCTTAAAATTGTAAGCCTCGATACTTACATAGAGAGTGTTACAACTTTTACAAATGGACTTGCAACAAGTAGTCTGCCCCTTAGATGAAGCCCTTATGAACTCCAGTCATGATTTAATTTAGAATTAGATAATAACATAATGAGTGGAGCTAATCCTCTAGTTTACCTGCAAGATGTGGACAAGCCTTTCATCCAATAGGAACCTAGGTGACATACACAAGACCATTAAGGAAAACATGTCAGCAATGCAGCATGATGCAAATGGTTGATTTAATAGCATCAACCTTTAGACTATTGATGAGTGCATACTCATCATGATTTTCAATTACCTTTTTGGAACAATTTAATATCTATTCCACATCTTTTCACCCTAATATGAATCATAATGCACAAAACTACTCAGTTATTCAATAATCAAGGTTTTAACTAAATATCTTTCATTTTATGCAGGTGTAGCAGGCAACTCCATGCAAACGGTCTCAAGACCGTTTGGATCCATGCGGTCTCAAGACCGTTTGCTGGAATACACAAAGAACAAGACAAAACCAGTTGCCCAAGAAGTCCACACGGTCTCAAGACCGTTTGGTCCCATGCGGTCCCAAGACCGTTTGGCCCCATGCGGTCCCAAGACCGTTTGGTCCCATGCGGTCCCAAGACCGTTTGGTCCCATGCGGTCCCAAGACCGTTTGGTCCCATGCGGTCCCAAGACCGTTTGGTCCCATACGGTCCCAAGACCGTTTGGTCCCATGCGGTCTCAAGACCGTTTGGTCCCATGCGGTCCCAAGACCGTTTGGTCCCATGCGGTCCCAAGACCGTTTGGTCCCATGCGGTCCCAAGACCGTTTGGTCCCATGCGGTCTCAAGACCGTTTGGTCCCATGCGGTCTCAAGACCATTTGGTCCCATGCGGTCCCAAGGCCGTTTGGTCCCAAACGGTCCCAAGACCGTTTGGTCCCGCGCGGTCCCAAGACCGTTTGGTCCCGCGCGGTCCCAAGACTGTTCGATGCAAGCGCAAGGATCGATTGAAGAACTAAAGCCGCGCGACCACGCCAAAGCCAGGACCGATCAAAGCAAGACCGTTTGGCGCTCAAACGACCTCCAAACCGTTTGATGCCCAAACGGTCTCAAGACCGTTTGGCGCCCAAACGGTCTCCAAACCGTTTGGAGAAGATATTTCCAGCAACCTATCCAAACCGTTTGGGATCATATCTGAAACTATAAATAGACCCCCAGGGTCCCCATTTCGAGGCATCGGTTCCGGACGCCGAAAGGCTACCAGAGCACCACACCGATCAAGTTCCACTCCATCTATCGCTGGTGTTGCGTCCAAGGAGGCCAAGAAGAGGAAGAAGACGGCGCAAGGAGCGCATCTTCTTCACCGAGCTGCGTCCACCCTCTGCACCGAGCTCATGGCGGATCTATCTTTCTCTCCTATCCTTCTTGTATCTCGTATCATGAGCGAGTAGTCCTCTTTCACTGGGGTGCGGGGACTAGCCCCGCTGCCCATGCAAACCATGTTCTTTTGTTAAACTTTCCAAGGAAATGTATATAACTCTTCATTTTGTCATTTATCGTTAAGCTTGTAGGTTGGTTATGTGCGTGTTTTCATCTTTGTGCTCCCTATGTTGCGATAACTTCAATGCATGGGTTCCTATGTTGCGATAACTTCAAGGCATGGGTTGGAACGTCGTTTAGCATGTTTGACCCTTGACGATAACTTCCGATGGGTTCCTTGAGGTCGTAAGTGTATGATCCGCGAGGGGACGAGCCATCTAGCCTTCGGTGACGCTTCTGTGCGCCTAACGCCTGTATAGGGGGTTCACAACCTTAGTTGGATTTTGCATCATCTTGCTAAACGTCGATGTTTGCTCGCATGTCACCTTCCTGCTTGTTTATCGGTTAACGCGGCTGACTCCCAAACTAGAAATAGGATGGGATTTCATCGAGGTCGTAAGTGTATGATCCGCGAGGGGACGAGCCATCTAGCCTTCGGTGACGCTTCTGTGCGCTTAACGCCCGTATGGGGGGTTCACAACCTCCGTGGATTTCTGTATCTTCAGAGCCGTAAGACATGTGATCCGGATGGCGATGAGAAATCGGCTGCCTATGGTGATGCTTACGCGGACCTGACGCCCGTATGGGGGGTTCTGCAGCAGCTCTATTTGGAGTGTTATATCGTGCCTGGTTTGTTTTCAAGAGAGTGTGTTTGTGTGCGTAGCGGTGGTCAAACCCGGTACCATCCCAGCGATTCCATATCATTGATCTAAACCCATCTTTTATTCCGCATTTACTTTCTTGCAATTAGTTTAATCAAACCAAAATCAACCAATTGTTCTAAATATTAGTTTTACTTGGGCTAGATCTAACTGACAAAGATTCTTAAAAACGTTGTCCTTTGGGTTCGATCCTCAACTATACTGCGATAAGATCCGTCCGCTTGCGGGTGGTATTGTTGCACTTGGTTTTGGTAAAAGCTCGGGGATATAAACCCCGAGTGAATTTGTTAGTGCATTCAAAAAGCCACATCAAATTCTGGCGCCGTTGCCGGGGACAACGGAATCAGTCAGTCAAATCTAGTTCTTTTAAGACTAATCTAGGATTTTGTTTTCTTTTTGAAACTATCGCTCATCTTTTTTATCTTTATTCTACACCAAGGATCTCACTTTCAAACCTTTTCAAATTTCAGGTGCTCTTTGACGATTAGTGCATGCACCGTTCGGATAGTCTCGGACTGACTGCGAGCTTTGATCCCGAAATCGATAGAACCTTCCATCGTCAGATCCGAGAGAATCAAGCCAGAATGGCGCAAGAAGAAAAAGTAGCCCGTAGGGTGGCTCAAGCCATCAATGCGCAGAGAGAAAGGTTCATGCAAGAAGCTAGAGCTGCGGTTCAACAGGAGATCTTAGCAGCACAGGCAGCAGCGCAGGCAGCGGAACTTCAGAAGGATCTTAGAGAGTTCTCTATCCCAAAAGCCGCGAATTTCTATCATCCGGTGCAGCCTCCTCCCATCGAAGCTGCCAACTTTGAGATTAGAGCACATTGGATAACCTTGCTTCAAAACAACCCATTCTACGGTAAACAAGCTGAAGACAGCCAAGGTCATCTTCTCAGATTCATTGACCTGTGTGCTATGACGAAGCAAAATGGAGTCTCTGATGATGCTATTCGACTCCGTCTCTTCAAGTACTCTCTGGCTGATAGAGCAATTAGTTGGTACAACTCACTACAGAGTGATGTACCCATCACCACCTGGGAGCAGCTTCAAAACGCCTTTCTGGAAAAGTTCTACCCCCCATCTCTTACATATGAGATCAGGGGACGAATCACAAATTTCACTCAAGTCCCAGGAGAAACTCTTTCCGAAGCTTGGGATAGATACAAGGAGCTCCTACGCAAATGCCCACACCATGGAATCCCTAAGAACCAGCTGATAGAGATATTCTACAGGGGTGTGGAGGATGATGTTAAGATGTTCCTTGACTCCTCGTCTGGAGGGAACTTCATGCGGCAAAGTTACGACAGCGCATGGAGAGTAGTCACCCTGGGAGCAGAAAATCAAGCCAACTGGGGCAGATCTATTGGTAAAGGAGTCTTAAAGGTAGCTATGGTTGACGCTATCCCAGAATACAAATCTATAGCTGAAACTTTGAAAGTCTTGGTTGCAAAGCAAGATCACATAGAATCATCCCTTGCTGCGATTGGAAGAGGACATTCTCCAACTAGGCAACCAGAACAGGTCAAGTCCACTTCTTTGTTTTGTGAAGCGTGCAAAGGCACTGACCATTCCACACTATCATGCAATGTTCTCTATGATGTTGTTTTAAGCAATGCCTGTGGACAGGGAGATAATTGCCAGATGGAAAATCTTAATGCTATTAACACCAACCCTGGGCAGAACTATTACAGTCCGAATCAAAATAGGAATCACCCAGGCTTCCAGTACGGAAATCCTTCAGGAGCTATGAACTCGCATCAATTTGTTCCATATAATCAACCAAGAGGCCCATCTGGGTATCAGTTTAACCAGCAACAGAACTTTGGAAATCAAGGAAACTTCAAGGGAAACTTTCAGAACAGAAATTATCAGAATAACTCTCAGTATCAAAGCTTGAACCAACAACAGGGTCAAACAGGATCCATCCCTTCTGATGACAAGCTATCTACCATTGAAAAGTTATTACAAACACAACAAACGATGATAGCCAATCAACAAGCCCAGCAGAAGGCTATTGAAACTCAACTAGCTCAACTTGCCGCTAGTATTAAGCCACAAGCTGGAGTCTTCGCCGGACAACCTGAGAACAATCCGAAACATCTGGAGCAGCTGAAGGTTATCGCCACAAGATCAGGGAAAAGTTATTTGGATCCCCCAACAAAAACAACTATGGATATCCCTGAGGAGAATGAACCTTTGACGGACCAAAACTCGACAACACCAGAATCACAATCGAAGGAAAGAAATACTGATAAGGGAAGTTCTGAGGAATCTATCGATGAAGAAGTAGAGACACCTAAACCGGATATTCCTGTATATAAGCCTCGTGTTCCTTTCCCATCCCGTCTGAGGGAAACCAAGCTTGATACTAGATTCATCAAATTCAAAGAGGCTATGAAAAAGCTCCATGTTGATATACCATTCCTAGATGCTCTTAATGAGATACCAGCCTGGACCAAGTATCTAAAGTCACTTCTCACCAAGAAGTACATCACTAAAGAATATGAAACTGTAAAATTGGCTGCTACCACATCAGATATCATACTAAGCAAGATGCCTAAGAAACAAAAAGATCCAGGATCCTTCGGAATCTCATGTCACATTGGCGACTCATCATGCAAGAAAGGATTGGCAGATCTTGGCGCAAGTATTTCTATTATGCCGCTCAGTCTATGCAAGAGACTAGGGTTTGAAGAATTGCTTCCAACTGCTATGACAATTCAACTTGCAGATAATTCGGTAAAAAGACCGTTAGGAATTCTCGAAGATATCCCGGTCAAGGTAGGCAAGGACGCCTATGTCCCATGTGATTTTGTCATCATGGAAATAAAAAAAGACACCAAATACCCTATTATCTTCGGTCTTCCATTCCTCGCCACTGCTAGAGCCCTTATCGATGTTGAAGCCGGAACCTTACTGCTCAGGTTAGGTAAAGAAACTCTGGAGTTCAAAGTTTTTGAAAGCATGAGAAGACCGAGTATACAGGAGGAAGTCTATCTGATAGATTGTGTGGAGCAGATGTCACAACTTACTCAAGAATATCACGAGTCATGCGATCCCTTGGAAATTTCTCTATATAACCTTTTTAATGATGAACCTACTGACCAACAAGATAAGAATTGCACCGAACCTCCCGACTCTGCTAAGGAAAATCCTGAAGCTACCTATGAAGAATTAAAGGTTACCGAAACCCCAGAAGAAATCAGTGAAAAACCAGAACCTCCTGAAATGAAGCCCCTACCTGAAGGGCTGAAGTATATGTTTTTAGACGATCTCAAAGTTTGTCCTGTCATTATTAACTCTGGTTTAACGACCAAACAAGAAGAGCAACTTCTGGAGGTATTAAAGGAGAGCAAGAAAACCATAGGCTACAAAATGAGTGACCTCACAGGGGTCAGTCAAGCCTTGTGCATGCATAGAATCCCCATGATGGAAGACCATAAGCCAACGATCGAGCATCAACGAAAGTTGAACCCGAATATGAAGGAAGTGGTCCGTCATGAGATCATCAAACTCCTTACAGCTGGAATAATATACCTGATATCGGACTCACCATGGGTGAGCCCAGTTCATGTTGTACCCAAGAAAGGAGGTACTACTGTCACAAGAAATGAAATCAATGAGCTCATCCCCACCCGAACGGTGACTGGGTGGAGGATGTGTATTGATTATAGAAAATTAAACAAGGACACTCGGAAGGATCATTTTCCTATGCCCTTCCTCGATCAAGTTTTGGAAAGATTAGCCCATCAAGAATATTTCTGTTACCTGGACGGCTACTCTGGATTCTATCAGATCCCCATACATCCAGATGATCAAGAAAAAACAACTTTCACCTGTCCCTTCGGGACATATGCTTTTAAAAGAATGCCTTTTGGTCTGTGTAATGCCCCTGCAACTTTTCAACGTTGCATGACTGCCATTTTTGCAGGGCTTACTGAAACAGTTATGGAGGTTTTCATGGACGATTTTTCCGTATATGGTGACTCCTTTGATTCTTGTCTTAAGCATCTCTCCATGGTCCTCAAACGTTGTGAAGAAGCACATCTGGTGCTAAATTGGGAGAAATGCCACTTTATGGTAAAGGAAGGCATCGTCTTGGGCCACAAGGTTAGTAATAAAGGAATTGAAGTTGATAAGGCCAAGATAGAAGTCATCTCTAAACTGGCAATCCCCACAAATGTAAAAGAAGTTCGCGCATTCCTTGGGCACGCTGGATTCTATAGAAGGTTTATACGTGACTTTTCCAAGATAACGAAGCTGATGACTAATCTACTTTTAAAGGATGCTGATTTCAATTTCAATGAAGAATGCGTCAAAAGTTTTGATATGCTGAAGAAAGCCCTTACAACTACTCCCATCATTAGAGCTCCCGATTGGGACCACCCCTTTGAAATTATGTGTGATGCCAGTGATTACGCGGTGGGTGCTGTGTTAGGACAATGCATAGAGAAGAAACATTATGTGATCTATTATGCATCAAAGACCCTCGACGAAGCTCAAAGGAATTATGGTACTACTGAAAAGGAGCTTTTAGCAGTCATTTATGCTTTCGACAAATTCAGATCCTACCTTACTGGTTCGAAGGTAATCGTTTACACTGACCATGCTGCTATCCGTTATCTTATGACAAAGAAGGATGCTAAGCCAAGGCTGATCAGATGGATACTCCTTCTACAAGAATTTGACCTTGAAATAAGAGATAAAAAAGGGACGGAGAATGTCGTGGCAGATCACCTGAGTCGCATCCACACTCTGGATGTTGAAGGGATTCTGATAAACGACTCCCTACCAGATGATCAGCTTATGAGAGTCTCAGGATTCGAACCATGGTATTCAGACTTAGTAAACTACCTTGCCGCCGGAGTCATCCATCCTCAATACACCGGGAACGCTCTGAAGAAATTTATGCATGATGTGAAGCATTACTATTGGGATGAACCATATCTTTTCAAACTCTGTGCAGATGGATTGTATAGACGTTGTGTCGCCGAAGAAGAAGCCCATTCTATTTTGGAACAATGCCACTCAGGACCCGTGGGTGGGCATATGAGCTCTAAAAAGACTGCCTTAAAAGTTTTGCAATGTGGATTTTTCTAGCCAACTTTATCCAAGGACTGTTATGATTTTGTCATATCATGTGATAAGTGTCAAAGAGCTGGCAATATAACCAAGAGAGACGAAATGCCACTGAATCTATGGCAAGAAGTCGAGATATTTGACGTCTGGGGAGTGGACTATATGGGGCTATTCCCGTCTTCTAATGGATTCTCTTACATCCTTGTGGCAGTGGACTACGTCTCCAAATGGGTTGAAGCTATACCAACCGTCACTTGTGATTCAAAACCAGTCATCAAACTATTCAAAGATATTATCTTCCCACGATTCGGAGTGCCGAGAACCGTGATATCTGACGGAGGATCCCACTTCATTGAAAGAAGCCTTGAAGCTCTTCTACAAAAATATGGCGTCTCATACAAGATAGCTTCGCCTTATCATCCACAAACCAGTGGACATGTAGAGGTCTCCAACCGACAACTTAAGGCTATCCTTGAGAAAACCGTTGGACGTAATCGAAAAGATTGGGCGACAAAAATCAACGACGCCTTATGGGCTTATCGCACTGCTTATAAGACTCCCCTTGGGACTACCCCTTTTCGATTGATATATGGAAAGAGTTGCCACCTGCCAGTCAAACTTGAACATAAGGCATGGTGGGCAATTAAACAAATAAACTTCGATATGAAACAAGCGGGTCAAGCCAGAATTCTGCAACTCTATGAGCTGGATGAACTCAGAATGACAGCCTATGAGAATGCACGAATCTACAAAGAACGTACAAAACTCTGGCATGATGGACATCTGAAACAAAAAGACATACGAGTGGGAGACCAAGTTCTAGTTTTCAACTCCAGATTAAAATTGTTCCCAGGAAAACTCCGCTCACGTTGGTGCGGACCTTACATCGTCAAAAGCATCTCTCCCCATGGTGCTTTCTCTTTATGGAGCGACGGGTCTGGCGAATTTATAGCAAATGGTCACCGCTTGAAAAGATACTTCACACCAGCTGACAAAGGCACCGAAATAATGTTGGAATTCAGCAATCCAAAGGACCCACCATAATTCCGAAGAACTCTGTCGAGCCATCGACATAAAACAAAGGCGCTTGTCGGGAGGCAACCCGACCAATAAATCTATTTCACTTCTCCTTTTCAAATTTTGTTCCTTATAGTTAAATTTTCCTTAAATAAAATTTGCCTAATGAGAGAGTTTTTCTTTCAGGACACGAGATCGGATTGGTGCTGATCAGAACGAATTCATTCTCGGCAGTCATACCTGGTGTTTCCTTTCCCCTCCATCTTGAATTTAGGGTTTGCTCGAAGACGAGCAAATCTCTAAGTTCGGGGTGGAGGGTGGGTGGTACGTATTCCACTTCCACATACACACCCTCTTTTCATATTCAATATGTCTCTATCATAAAATTTTACAAAATTTTGAACAGATACCTGATGAAATTTTGTCTTTTGTTGATAAAAACGTAACTAACTTTTTGCTATGCATCTTCTATCATAACATCCTCCTTATTCGAAGCAAATCCTCAAGAGGACTGACTTTTGAAACTTGCCTAATATCATCCTGTGAAACTTATGATTCCTAACATCATAATTCTTTTTACATAATGATAAGTATCTGTCAAACTGATAGGGATCAAACACGTCGCGCTTCCTAACTGACTAGTGGAACAATGGCTCAGAAACCCCACCGGATCCGCATCAAGTCATTATTTGAGCAGATTATGACAAAGAGAATAACCCGGTTTTGAATTATAAATCAAGTTGCATCCTGATCTGAACTCTCTTCTACACTTCTTCTATCATCTTCGTATCCCTCCATCCATAAATACCACCAAAATAGCCAAACTTGTGCCAAACCCTAAGTTCGGGGTGGCACGCCACTTTCCCCATATCCGCTTCTTCCATACCCCTTCCAATAAATAGGGGCGTACCACCAAAAATGCAATCTCGAGTTGAATAGAGGAGAGATCTGCAATAAAAAGATGCCAAAGTGCACACAAAATAAATGCAATCTCGAGTCGAATAGAGGAGAGATCTGCAACAAAAGATGCCATAGCGCACACAAAAAAATATTCAATAAATGAAATTGCAAAACAAATAAAAATCTCGAGTCGAATAGAGGAGAGATTTACTTCTTCTTTCCATACCACCTTTCACTCCTTTTTCTACCTAAGGGCACAATACATGCCCTACCATCCTGAACTACACCAGTGTCAGATCAAATGCATACTTGTCGATTCTACGGGTATCTCTGAACTCCTACAAAACTCTTCGACATGCTTGGTGTTGGAAAAGGCGGGGAGGAAGCGTTGTTGGGAAACGAACTCAGGAATGAAGCTATGGAAAGACGTGTTTCGTGGTCCCAGGAAGTTGAGGTACTCACTCATACTGAGCAAAAAGAAAACATTTGTGATGTGAAGATGAAGAAATCACACGGATCGAAAGTATTCCATCAGGCAACAGTTTCAAATTTTATGTTACTCGAGGACGAGCAACGATTTAAGTTCGGGGTATTTTGATGAGTGCATACTCATCATGATTTTCAATTACCTTTTTGGAACAATTTAATATCTATTCCACATCTTTTCACCCTAATATGAATCATAATGCACAAAACTACTCAGTGATTCAATAATCAAGGTTTTAACTAAATATCTTTCATTTTATGCAGGTGTAGCAGGCAACTCCATGCAAACGGTCTCAAGACCGTTTGGATCCATGCGGTCTCAAGACCGTTTGCTGGAATACACAAAGAACAAGACGAAACCAGTTGCCCAAGAAGTCCACACGGTCTCAAGACCGTTTGGTCCCATGCGGTCCCAAGACCGTTTGGCCCCATGCGGTCCCAAGACCGTTTGGCCCCATGCGGTCCCAAGAGCGTTTGGTCCCATGCGGTCCCAAGACCGTTTGGTCCCATGCGGTCCCAAGACCGTTTGGTCCCATGCGGTCCCAAGACCGTTTGGTCCCATGCGGTCTCAAGACCGTTTGGTCCCATGCGGTCTCAAGACCGTTTGGTCCCATGCGGTCCCAAGACCGTTTGGTCCCATGCGGTCCCAAGACCGTTTGGTCCCATGCGGTCTCAAGACCGTTTGGTCCCATGCGGTCTCAAGACAGTTTGGTCCCATGCGGTCTCAAGACAGTTTGGTCCCATGCGGTCTCAAGACCGTTTGGTCCCATGCGGTCTCAAGACCGTTTGGTCCCATGCGGTCTCAAGACCGTTTGGTCCCATGCGGTCTCAAGACCGTTTGGTCCCATGCGGTCCCAAGGCCGTTTGGTCCCAAACGGTCCCAAGACCGTTTGGTCCCGTGCGGTCCCAAGACCGTTTGGTCCCGCGCGGTCCCAAGACTGTTCGATGCAAGCGCAAGGATCGATTGAAGAACTAAAGCCACGCGACCACGCCAAAGCCAGGACCGATCAAAGCAAGACCGTTTTGCGCTCAAACGACCTCCAAACCGTTTGATGCCCAAACGGTCTCAAGACCGTTTGGCGCCCAAACGGTCTCCAAACCGTTTGGAGAAGATATTTCCAGCAACTTATCCAAACCGTTTGGGATCAGATCTGAAACTATAAATAGACCCCCAGGGTCCCCATTTCGAGGCATCGGTTCCGGACGCCGAAAGGCTGCCAGAGCGCCATACCGATCAAGTTCCACTCCATCTATCGCTGGTGTTGCGTCCAAGGAGGCCAAGAAGAGGAAGAAGACGGCGCAAGGAGCGCATCTTCTTCACCGAGCTGCGTCCACCCTCTGCACCGAGCTCATGGCGGATCTATCTTTCTCTCCTATCCTTCTTGTATCTCGTATCATGAGCGAGTAGTCCTCTTTTGCTGGGGTGCGGGGACTAGCCCCGCTGCCCATGCAAACCATGTTCTTTTGTTAAACTTTCCAAGGCAATGTATATAACTCTTCATTTTGTCGTTTATCGTTAAGCTTGTAGGTTGGTTATGTGCGTGTTTTCATCTTTGTGCTCCCTATGTTGCGATAACTTCAATGCATGGGTTCCTATGTTGCGATAACTTCAAGGCATGGGTTGGAACGTCGTTTAGCATGTTTGACCCTTGACGATAACTTCCGATGGGTTCCTTGAGGTCGTAAGTGTATGATCCGCGAGGGGACGAGCCATCTAGCCTTCGGTGACGCTTCTGTGCGCCTAACGCCTGTATAGGGGGTTCACAACCTTAGTTGGATTTTGCATCATCTTGCTAAACGTCGATGTTTGCTCGCATGTCACCTTCCTGCTTGTTTATCGGTTAACGCGGCTGACTCCCAAACTAGAAATAGGATGGGATTTCATCGAGGTCGTAAGTGTATGATCCGCGAGGGGACGAGCCATCTAGCCTTCGGTGACGCTTCTGTGCGCCTAACGCCCGTATGGGGGGTTCACAACCTCCGTGGATTTCTGTATCTTCAGAGCCGTAAGACATGTGATCCGGATGGCGATGAGAAATCGGCTGCCTATGGTGATGCTTACGCGGACCTGACGCCCGTATGGGGGGTTCTGCAGCAGCTCTATTTGGAGTGTTATATCGTGCCTGGTTTGTTTTCAAGAGAGTGTGTTTGTGTGCGTAGCGGTGGTCAAACCCGGTACCATCCCAGCGATTCCATATCATTGATCTAAACCCATCTTTTATTCCGCATTTACTTTCTTGCAATTAGTTTAATCAAACCAAAATCAACCAATTGTTCTAAATATTAGTTTTACTTGGGCTAGATCTAACTGACAAAGATTCTTAAAAACGTTGTCCTTTGGGTTCGATCCTCAACTATACTGTGATAAGATCCGTCCGCTTGCGGGTGGTATTGTTGCACTTGGTTTTGGTAAAAGCTCGGGGATATAAACCCCGAGTGAATTTGTTAGTGCATTCAAAAAGCCACATCAACTATGCGGCCCCAACCATCACCTTTGTAATGACAAACTTTGTGACATAGAAATTTAAGGGATAATGAGAAGTGACTGAGGACAAGTCTGATGGCTCATACTGTGAAGAGGCAGGAAAAGCCACTACTAAAAATCTACCATAGAATCAAACCACATTCAATAGATGGTAATCATGTATGTCGGTCTATGCCTATAATTACCTGCTTGGGATTCCATTGTGAACCTACCACGGATCATGAATCCCATACCTCCATCAATCATGCATAATTTGTCCCATTCTTTTGACACCATCATTGTGACAAACAAGAGGAAGATTCAAAACTAATATTTAGATAGTTGATCCAACCAGAGTCCTAACATGTGACATTGTCTAAAGGCTTGATCCTTATTATCAAATATTTACAAAATTGCATCAGAAAATATAAATAGTTTTCTACAATCGTACTTTACATCAGAGTGATGAATCTTATACATAGGACTAAAAAATAAAGGATAGGCATTAATTCCTATCTAATCTTCAATAGGGGATAGATCTTGTATGTCTCTTCTTGGTCTTACTGTGACCACCTTCCCATGAATTCCCACAGGGCACAAAACCACACATGGACCCCAAGAAGGGAAACAAAGGTCAGTCAAATGAGCAATAAAAAATTGATGTTTGGAAAGTAAAAGTATGAACATATCACCAAAGAATTTTATGACAAAATGTAAACAGTTAAAAAATGTAGGAAAGTATCAAATGGTAATAATGGGTTATCAAATTTAATAAGATTCAATATCCAATTTTAAAACTAGGGATTCATTTTTTCAAATAGATGGTATGTGTCAGTGTCTATTTGTTGGGGAATCCATATGTTCTCTCCTATGTAGAACACAACACACCAACTAAAATTCCCAATATATTAATGGACCCTATGTCCTTTAACTGTACATAGAGGCATGGAAGTGTAATTTTAGTAAAATAGTGGGCACCAGCTTGCCATTTTTTTATATTTAAATAGTATGTTACTATTTTTACAATTTATTTGTTGGTTTCTTTTCAAGGAGGAAGGCTATAGTTTTAAAACATTTATATGCCAAACAACCTATCTACTATGCATGCTTTAAAAAGGAAAAAAAACTTTACAAAAATAATAAAAATGGTGTACCTTGAATAAAATTATATAAACTCTAGACATCCTAGGTATAGAGCTGCAATGGATAATCAAGAGAGACATCTACAAATTTAGAATGATATTGATTTCTATAGGCTTAGAACCCTTTGTCATTTGTGTTAATTTGATTATATAGTATTATAGGTGGTTAGGTATTTCCATCTAGGATTGTTATTTCTATTTTCCATTATTCTTATTTCTAGGGCTTATAACTAGGTTATGTATATGTGGTCAATGTCTCATAGTGTGTATGTATGCATAGGTCATTTTATCATATAAATAACTACATCAAAATACCACCTCATGTTACTAATTATACTTCCATTGTAGAGATTTTTATATCTAATGTTCTCTCTCTCTCACTGATAACTATCTTCATTAGTATGGATCCATATGTGTTCAAGTGACACATCTTTGTATGAAATAAGATACCGTTCACAACTTAGGTCTTTTGATAATACATGAATGTTAATATTAACACATATGTAATGTTTAGATATCATTTGTACACCAAAGTATAGGTGTGTAATCTATAGATAATTGACATGAAGTAGCTTCTCTTATAATCCAATATGATCATTTCAGATTATATTAAATTATAATGGTATTGATAGTTACTCTTCTCAACTTATATTATTATTCATATTGGTTCTCTCAAGTCAATTTTTTTTTCAACTTGACTAATTAGATCAAGTACATCACCAAAATATTTTCAAATTTTATGTTGTCATTTATAATCATATATTTACTTGCTCCTTTATTTCAATTGAATTGTTGTGTCTGATGGGTTTTATGTGCTAAGAGTAGGCAGTAGAAACAAAAATTTAATTGACCAAAAAACCCATAACCAGCAGATCACATAAACATCTATGTAATGGGAAGGATAGTTTTAGTGAGATATACATGGTCCTAAAATTGAAGTTATTCTCTGAGATCCATGGCATTTCTTCCTCTTCTACACCTTCTCTTTTACTATTTCTTTGACTATGTGTAGCTAAGCCCCTAGTGGTGGGTTGTCTGGGGTTAAAATGTGACTTGGATACCATGTTGGGGGAAAATGGCTTATAATGAACATAATTTCTATCTATGATGACTGACACTTGCTTCTATCTCATTTCCTATTTTATTAAATGTGGTTTGTGCTTATAACATGGATTTCTTGCTTTGATATGTTTGATGACACTTAGCTTCTAGGAGGAATTGGAGTGTATGTGGCAATTTTAGAATTGGCTCCTAGGTCCAATTAGTGGATCCCTAGCTAGCCCCCTTTGTTCCTACATACACATCCCTCCTCCTACAAGTGAGTGTGAGATCTAAGTAGCTAGGGCAAGTGTGATTAGTGCAATTGCCTAGGGTTTTCGAAAGGCTAGAATGGCTAGTGGCATGAGGTCAAATATCCTCATCTCTACTCCCATCTCTACCCTTGACCCTCAATTGACCTAATACCACTTACCCTAGAAACCTAGACTTGACAAGTCCTACTAGAATTACACCTAACCCTAATTACCCAACTAGTAGTATAGGGTATATTCTCCTAGAACTTGTCGTGTTGTTTGGTTTGGTAACCTAGATAGAATTGTGATGGTTGCTTGCTATGTTGAGATCCCCCAGCTAATATCAAACCACATCCCCAAATGGCCCACCTACCTTAATCATCTTGTTAAAACCCAAATTGCTTTGTTTGCTTGTTCATGCTAGTCTAGTTTAGTTACTTTAGATTAACTAAGATAAATTGCTTAGTCTTGCTCATTAGTGTTAACTTAGGTTCTTGATCTTGCTAGCCATTAGTTTAGCTTCTTAATTGCTTCTTGCCTTGCTAGAGTAGTGTAGTTCATCTTGCTCTCATTTGTTTAATTTCTTAGCCTAGTTGATTAGATTCAACTTGCTTAGGGTAATTTAGCTTTTTGATAACTTAGTTTCTATCTTACCTTTCTTGCTTGCTCAATCATAGTAATTAACAACCAAACCCTTTTAAAACCCTCAAACCCTAATCTCCGCACTAGGAACATGGCCTACACTAAACCTAACTCTAGTGCCCCCTCTATCCATGTGGATCGACCCCTTATCTTGCCAATCACCTATACTACAACAGTACCATGTACGCTTGCGGGCGATCTGTTTAGTTTTTGTGATCGACTTGGTTATGGCCAATATAAATATTGAAAGTGATCCCTCCCATCTGAGCGAAGAACCAAGAAGACTAATGAGGCATCTTCCTCACTCTTTCCGCCATGATCAGCTCCAGCAAGGCATTCTACATCATCAACCTGACCCAGTGGAAGCAATGAAAGAGTGCCCTTGAACTTGGACACAAGTTCAGGGTCACACACCTATGAAGAAGAAGTGGTGGATGACACTGATAACGAGGAATTGGAGGATGAACCGGTGGATATCTTGTTGAGGCTAGTTGAGGATATACTGACATGGGTGGGAAAGCAACCAGAAGGAACCACTTATGGCAGAGGAATAGAAAGAAAGGAGGCAATGAGACCGCTCCACCCCGAGTGCATGACAAGAAGGGTGATTGCCACCAGATATGCATGTGTGCCCATAATGGAATCCATAGCGGTCAATTTTTCATTTGACAGTCATTTACGACGATGTGGACTGTACAAGATTTTAAATATAGTTGAAGAAACATACTTGGAGATTACTCACAAGTTCTTCGCAACCTTAGAGAAGGTTAACTACCAAGGAGAGGATGCTATTAGGTTCAGGTTAAACTGCTCAACACATGTCCTCAAGGATTCTCAGATCAATGCAATCTTTGCCCCCAATCCAGAAATGGCAAAGAGATTCGACAAGGGAAGATTTGACAAGAACGGTAGAGAATATTACTCCAAGATGTGGAAGACGATCACGGGCCAATCTACTTTTTCTGCAGGGAAATCCAAAACGAGCAAGATCTACAACCCTTTCTTGAGATACTTGCAAAAGGTGCTAGCAAACACCTTGTTTGGCTGCTATGATAATCAAGGATCCAGTTCGCAGAAAGACTTATTTCTTATGGCTATAGTTGTAAGTCAGGGGTTTGTGAACGTTGGTGCCATGGTGATTGATCACTTGAAGACAATCCCGTCCAAGAGTAAAAACCCATTCATCGTGGGGGGGGGATTGTCACCACTTTGGCAAAGGCATTGTGATGCCCTCTAGAGGGACTCACCAAGGTAGATGGAAACAAATATGTGGATCTATACTATCTTGCGAGGTCCCAAAAGATATCCCTTAAAGATGGAAAAAAATTCTCTGTCCTGAACCCCGGCTACCCTGGTATCACCCTGGAACTCCCATACCGCACCGCCCTTCTTCTCAGAGATGCAGGGCATGCGGATGACTTTTGAGATTTGTTATCACGCTATGAGGAAAGGACCCCTACATAGGGGTACAGAGCACCGAGTGTAGCCTTACCTGAAGAAGAGGGGGAGACAAATGTGCCATAGCAGCTGCGGTCACTTGAGCAGCCACGCCGCACTAGACCAAGAATGGAAGATTTTGATGCGCAGCCGCCTCTGATAAATGCATATGACATGGCATCTGTCCATGCACAGTTGGAGGGGATTCATAAGATGCAACAGGGCATGTGGTTGGATCAGCACCAGATGCATCATCAAATCAACCACATGTACCACTACCAGCATGCGCAGACACATAGAAACCCCCAATGGGGGGAGGATTTCTGGGGCTCAATTTTTGGCTACCAGGAGACATACCCGCCTCCACAGGAGGACTACTGGGGCCACTACTACAAACAACCTCCTCCACAGTTTGGCCCATCACAGGACCCCACACCACTGGAACCTTGACTTCTACCCTATCACCCCTATGCTTTAGTTTCATGCTGAGGACAGCATGGTTCAAGCGTTTGGGGTGGTAGGGCAGTAAGCCCTTAGTTTTCAGCTTATTTTGACAAGTTTCATGTCCCACCTGATCGTGTTTGCTTGATTTTTAACTCACTTAGTGTAGATTTTCTTTTGTTTGCATGCATGCATACACGTAATTTAATTTCATGCATTTTGTGTAATTTTTCAAAATGTTTTCTCTTATTTCTCTTCCATACCATGCATTGCACTCTCATGTAGTTTTTGGTGATTTCTTATGCATTTTAATTAGGATTTTCTGCTTGATGTTTTAAATTTTTCTAGAGTAGGTTTAGATGTGATTTAATGCAAATTGGCACCATTTTGGCCAAGTTTACCCAAACTTGAATGTTCTTTCCCTAAAAGTATGTTTCGCCTTAATCTCTACTGTTTGAAATGAAATGTTTTAATCCTTTGACAAATGCATGCTACTTTCTTAAATCTTATTGCTATATGGTCTTGTTTGTTGACTTTTTACATGTGCACCACCTCTCTTAAGTTTGTGAATGTTTTGGTTGCATCATGAATTGAGCAAGCTACAAGCGCTTAAAGCCTATGGAATCACTTGGTACAAATGTGAATGTTATGTTGTTCTATCATGTGGCGTGATATCATATGGTGAAGTGTTGGATTAGCTTTCATGCAGGAAATCTTATGTTGGAAACTACACTAATGACCCCTCTTTGATCCGACTTTTCTTTCACCACCTTCATACCTCTCCGCCTCATGAAAAGATGCCAAAGTGCACATAGCAGTCGTAGCCACCCCCAAAAGTTTGGGGTGGCGACACCTCAACCTCCCCTCTTCACTCTATCCACCATATGCCCTATCCACACTATGGGTAGAGAAAAAGAAAAGCAAAAATAAAATAAAAGGATGCTCCTGTTTAAGAGCATTCAAATAAAGAAAAGATGAGTGTGTAAAAGCACTCCAAAATCTTACCGTAACCCTTTCTTCCTCGTCCACACCCATTGAGCTAGAAAACATCAAATCTAGCTCGCTTTACCCTTTCTACAGCCAAGTGGGTCATCTAGTGTGGTTTGAAGCATAAGAGTGAATGTATGAAAGAGAAACAATACTCCTAGTCATCTTTGATTAACACCAACATGAAACGGTTTACCAGGAATGACATGAAGGACATATGGACAACTTGTGTTTCTATGCTTTATATATGAAGTTTGTATGCTCAGTGCTTGGTTCACGAATGGTTTCTGAAAGAGGAGAGGAGAGAGGTGAAGCACATGCAATTAGTCATTCCTAAGACCATGTATTCAATACTTATCGGTTGCTATGCATTTGTCATTCGTTTTTGTTGAAAAGAACCTAAAAAGAGAGATTGAGTTGGAGCATACTTGAGGACAAGTATGTTTTAAGTTTGGGGTGGTGATGGAGCCCTATTTTAGGGCTCCATCTTGTGTCTTTTTGTGCTTTTATCACATCTAGACATAGTAGATTGCAAGTTAATTTCCCCAATATGGTTATCACTTCCAAATGTGCTTATGGACGTTCTTTGTGTTATTTTTAGGTACTTGGACCATACTTTGGATGGAAGATAGAGAAGGAAGGAGTCTTAGGGCTCCCCCACTCATGGAGAAGACCCCAAAAGCTCCCTCAACCTACCCCAATGGTTAAGATTCGACACCAAGAAAAGAAGTCCTTTGATAATGAAGTTTGAGGATATTTTAGCCCTAGAATACCCGAGCACGGCCGTGGTGCCAAGGAACGGTCGTGCTGGAAATTACACAAAAGTTACAGGTTGATTGACAACTTCACAACTCATCCACCACAGCCGTGCCATGAAGAACCCACCACGGTCGTGCTGCCCAGCACGACCGTTCTAGATGAAGGACAGAACGGGCGTGCTGCTGGGAACGACTCCCTGAAAACTCCTCCACCACGGTCGTGCTGCCCACCACGGTCGTGTTGCCCAGCACGGTCGTGCTACCTAGCCACCACCACGATCGTGCTGCCCAGCATGGCCATGCTACCACCCTTCATATCCACCCATCCAACCTGTGATTTCATACTTCACCAGAACGGCCGTTCTCCACCACCACGGTCGTTCTCACCTCTACCCACCATGGTCGTTCTGTGAAGCACGACCGTGCTACCACCTAAAACCTAACACTTTTCACACTATTTTTCCCACAATACCCCTACTTACCCTAGTGCTTCCACCACCACCTATATATACATAGGTGGTGGACACAACATGAGGAAGAAGCTTCCCTAGCTACTCCTAGCCTCCATTACTCCTCCCCTTGAGCATTTAGTGCATTTCCCTTGCATTTATGCTCTCCACGCACCATTTCCACCTCCATTTCACCTTGGAGACCTAGTTTTCTAGGTTTTCATCCATAATCCCCCATATCTTCATGCTCACATGCACCCTTAGAGGAGAGAGGATATCCCTACAAGAAAGGAGGTGAAGAAGAAGGCTACTTCTCCGAGCTCCATGGCGTTTCTTCCTCTTCTACCCCTTCTCTTTTACTATTTCTTTGACTATGTGTAGCTAAGCCCCTAGTGGTGGGCTGTCTGGGGTTAAAATGTGACTTGGATACCATGTTGGGGGAAAATGTCTTATAATGAACATAATTTCTATCTATGATGACTGACTCTTTCTTCTGTCTCATTTCCTATTTTATTACATGTGGTTTGTGCTTATAACATGGATTTCTTGCTTTGAGATGTTTGATGACACTTAGCTTCTAGGAGGAATTGGAGTGTATGTGTAAATTTTAGGATTGACTCCTAGGTCCAATTAGTGGATCCCTAGCTAGCCCCCTTTGTTCCTACATACACATCCCTCCTCCTACAAGTGAGTGTGAGATCTAAGTAGCTAGGGTAAGTGTGATTAGTGCAATTGCCTACGGTTTTCAAAAGGCTAGAATGGCTAGTGGCATGAGGTCAAATATCCTCATCTCTACTCCCATCTCTACCCTTGACCCTCAATTGACCTAATACCACTTACCCTAGAAACCTAGACTTGACAAGTCCTACTAGAATTACACCTAACCCTGGTTACCCAACTAGTAGTATAGGGTATATTCTCCTAGCAATTGCCTTGTTGTTTGGTTTGGTAACCTAGATAGAATTGTGATGGTTGTTTGCTATGTTGAGATCCCCCAGCTAGTATCAAACCACATCCCCTAATGGCCCACCTACCTTAATCATCTTGTTAAAACCCAAATTACTTTGTTTGCTTGTACATGCTAGTCTAGTTTAGTTGCTTTATATTAACTTAGATAAATTGCTTAGTCTTGCTCATTAGTGTTAACTTAGGTTCTTGATCTTTCTAGCCATTAGTTTAGCTTCTTAATTGCTTCTTGCCTTCCTAGAGTAGTGTAGTTCATCTTGCTCTCATTTGGTTAATTGCTTAGCCTAGTTGCTTAGATTCAACTTGCTTAGGGTAATTTAGCTTTTTGATAACTTAGTTTCTATCTAGCCTTTCTTGCTTGCTCAATTAGAGTAATTAACAACCAAATCCTTTTAAAACCCTCAAACCCTAATCTCCGCACGAGGAACATAGCCTACACTAAACCTAACTCTAGTGCCCCCTCTATCCCTGTGGACCGACCCCTTATCTTGCCAATCACCTATACTACAACAGTACCATGTACGCTTGTGGGCGATCTTTTTAGTTTTTGTGATCGACTTGGTTAGGGCCAATATAAATATTGAAAGTGATCCCTCCCATCCAAGCGAAGAACCAAGAAGACTAATGAGGCATCTTCCTCACTCTTGTCGCCATGACCAGCTCCAGCAAGGAATTCTACATCATCAACCTGACCCAATGGAAGCAATGAAAGAATGCCCTTGAACTTGGACACAAGTTCAGGGTCACACACCTATGAAGAAGAAGTGGTGGATGACACTGATAACGAGGAATTGGAGGATGAACCGGTGGATATCTTGTCGAGGCTAGAGGAGGATAGACTGACATGGGTGGGAATGCAACCAGAAGGAACCACTTATGGTAGAGGAATAGAAAGAAAGGAGGCAATGAGACCGCTCCACCCCGAGTGCATGATAAGAAGGGTGATTGCCACCAGATATGCATGTGTGCCCACAATGGAATCCATAGCGGTCAATTTTGCATTTGACAGTCATTTACGACGATGTGGACTGTACAAGATTTTAACTATAGTTGAAGAAACATACTTGGAGATTACGCATGAGTTCTTCGCAACCTTAGAGAAGGTTAACTACCAAGGAGAGGATGCTATTAGGTTCAGGTTAAACTGCTCAACACATGTCCTCAAGGCTTCTCAGATCAATGCAATCTTTGCCCCCAATCCAGAAATGGCAAAGAGATTCGACAAGGGAAGATTTGACAAGAACGGTAGAGAATATTACTCCAAGATGTGGAAGACGATCATGGGCCAATCTACTTTTTCTTTAGGGAAATCCAAAATGAGAAAGATCTACAACCCTTTCTTGAGATACTTGCAAAAGGTGCTAGCAAACACCTTGTTTGTCCACTATGATAATCAAGGATCCAGTTCTCAGAAAGACTTATTTCTTATGGCTATAGTTGTAAGTCAGGGGTTTGTGAACGTTGGTGCCATGGTGATTGATCACTTGAAGACAATCCCATCCAAGAGTAAAAACCCATTCATCGTGGGGGGGATTGTCACCACTTTGGAAAAGGCATTGTGATACACTCTAGAGGGACTCACCAAGGTAGATGGAAACAAATATGTGGATCTAAACTATCTTGTGAAGTCCCAAATGATATCCCTTAAAGATGAATCAAAATTCTATGTCCTAAACCCCGGCTACCCTGGTATCACCCTGGAACTCCCATACCACACCACCCTTCTTCTCAGAGATGCAGGGCATGCGGATGACTTTTGAGATTTGTTATCACACTATGAGGAAAGGACCCCTACATAGGGGTACAGAGCACCGAGTGTAGCCTTACCTGAAGAAGAGGGGGAGACAAATGTTCCAAAGCAGCTGCGGTCACTTGAGCAGCCACGCCACACTAGACCAAGAATGGAAGATTTTGATGCGCAGCCGCCTCTGATAAATGCATATAACATGGCATCTATCCATGCACAGTTGGAGGGGATTCATAAGATGCAACAAGACATGTGGTTGGATCAGCACCAGATGCATCATCAAATCAACCACAAGTACCACTACCAGCATGCGCAGACACATAGAAACCCCCAATGGGGGGAGGATTTCTGGGGCTCAATTTTTGGCTACCAGGAGACATACCCTCCTCCACAGGCAGACTATCGGGGCCACTACTACAAACAACCTCCTCCACAGTCTAGCCCATCACAGGACCCCACACCATCGGAACCTTGACTTCTACCCTATCACCCCTATGCTTTAGTTTCATGCTGAGGACAGCATGGTTCAAGCGTTTGGGGTGGTAGGGAAGTAAGCCCTTAGTTTTCAGCTTATTTTGACAAGTTGCATGTCCCACCTGATCGTGTTTGCTTGATTTTTAACTCACTTAGTGTAGATTTTCTTTTGTTTGCATTCATGCATTCATGTAATTTAATTTCATGCATTTTTGTGTAATTTTTCAAAATGTTTGCTCTTATTGCTCTTCCATACCATGCATTGCACTCTCATGTAGTTTTTGGTGATTTCTTGTGCATTTTAACTAGGATTTGCTGCTTGATGTTTTAAATTTTTCTAGAGTAGGTTTAGATGTGATTTAATGCAAATTGACACCATTTTGGCCAAGTTTACCCAAACTTGAATGTTCTTGCCCTAAAAGTATGTTTCGCCTTAATCTCTACTGTTTGAAATGAAATGTTTTAATCCTTTGACAAATGCATGCTACTTTATTAAATTGTATTGCTATATGGTCTTGTTTGTTGACTTTTTACATGTGCACCACCTCTCTTAAATTTGTGAATGTTTTGGTTGCATCATGAATTGAGCAAGCTACAAGCGCTTAAAGCCTATGGAATCACTTGGTACAAATGTGAATGTTATGTTGTTCTATCATGTGGTGTGATATCATTTGGTGAAGTGTTGGATTAGCTTTCATGCAGGAAATCTTATGTTGGAAACTACACTAATGACCCCTCTTTGATCCGACTTTTCTTTCACCACCTTCATACCTCTCCGCCTCATGAAAAGATGCCAAAGTGCACATAGCAGTCGTAGCCACCCCCAAAATTTTGGGGTGGCCACACCTCAACCTCCCCTCTTCACTCTATCCACCATATGCCCTATCCCCACTATGGGTAGAGAAAAAGAAAAGCAAAAATAAAATAAAAGGATGCTCCTGTTTAAGAGTATTCAAATAAAGAAAAGATGAGTGTGTAAAAGCACTCCAAAATCTTACTGTAACCCTTTCTTCCTCTTCCACATCCATTGAGCTAGAAAACATCAAATCTAACTCACTTTACCCTTTCTACAGCCAAGTGGGTCATCTAGTGTGGTTTGAAGCATAAGAGTGAATGTATGAAAGCGAAACAATACTCCTGGTCATCTTTGATTAACACCAACATGAAACGGTTTACCAAGAATGACATGAAGGACATATGGACAACTTGTGTTTCTATGCTTTATATATGAAGTTTGTATGCTCAGTGCTTGGTTCACGAATGGTTTCTGAAAGAGGAGAGGAGAGAGGTGAAGCACATGCACTTAGTCATTCCCAAGACCATGTATTCAATACTTATCTATTGCTATGCATTTGTCATTGATTTTTGTTGAAAAGAACCTAAAAAGAGAGATTGAGTTGGAACATACTTGAGGACAAGTATGTTTTAAGTTTGGGGTGGTGATGGAGCCCTATTTTAGGGCTCCATCTTGTGTCTTTTTGTGCTTTTATCACATCTAGACATAGTGGATTGCAAGTTAATTTCCCCAATATGGTTATCACTATCAAATGCACTTATGGAAGTTCTTTGCGTTATTTTCAAGTACTTGGACCATACTTTGGATGGAAGAGAGAGAAGGAAGGAGTCTTAGGGCTCCCCCACTCATGGAGGGGCCCAAAGAAGACCCGAAAAGCTCCCTCAACCTACCCCAATGGTCAAGATTTGACTCCAAGAAAACAAGTCCTTTGATAATGAAGTTTGAGGCTATTTTAGCCCTTGAAGACCCCAGCACGACCGTGGTGCCAAGGAACGGCCGTGTTGGAAATTACACAAAAGTTACAGGTTGATTGACAACTTTGCAACTCAGCCATCATGATTGTGCTGCCCAGTACGGCCGTGCCACAAAGACCCCACCACGGCCGTTCTAAATGAAGGATAGAATGGGCATGTTGTTGGGAACGACTCCCTCAAAACTCCTCCACCATCGTCGTGCTGCCCAGTACGGACGTGCTACCTAGCCACCACCACGGTCGTGCTGCCCAATGCGGCTGTGCTACCAGCCTTCATATCCACCCATCCAACCTGTGATTTCACACTTCACCATGAAGGTCGTTCTCCACCACCACGGTCGTTCTCCCCTCTACCCACCGCAGTCGTGCTACCACCTAAAACCTAACACTTTTCACATTGTTTTTCCCACAATACCCCTACTTACCGTAGTGCTTCCACCACCACCTATATATACATAGGTGACGGCCACAACACGAGGAGGAGGCTTCCCGAGCTGCTCCTTGCCTCCATTACTCCTCCCCTTGAGCATTTAGTGCATTTCCCTTGCATTTATACTCTCCACCCACCATTTCCACCTCCATTTCATCTTGGAGACCTAGTTTTCTAGGTTTTCATCCATAATCCCCCATATCTTCATGCTCACATGCACCCTTGGAGGAGAGAGAACGTACCTAGAAATAAGGAGGTGAAGAAGAAGGCTACTTCTCCGAGCTCCATGGCGTTTCTTCCTCTTCTACCCCTTCTCTTTTACTATTTCTTTGACTATGTGTAGCTAAGCCTCTAGTGGTGGGCTGTTTGGGGTTAAAATGTGAATTTGATACCATGTTGGGGGAAAATGTCTTGTAATGAACATAATTTCTATTTATCATGATTGCCTCCTACTTCTATCTCATTTCCTATTTTATTGCATGTGGTTTGTTCTTATAACATGGATTGCTTACTTTGAGATGTTTGATGACACTTAGCTTCTAGGAGGAATTGGAGTGTATGTGGCAATTTTAGGATTGTCTCCTAGGTCCAATTAGTGGATCCCTAGCTAGCCCCCTTTGTTCCTACATACACATCCCTCCTCCTACAAGTGAGTGTGAGATCTAAGTAGCTAGGGTAAGTGTGATTAGTGCAATTTCCTGAGGTTTTCTAAAGGCTAGAATGGCCAGTGGCATGAAGGCAAATATCCTCATCTCTACTCCCATCTCTACCCTTGGCCCTCAATTGACCTAATACCACTTACCCTAGAAACCTAGACTTGACAAGTCCTACTAGAATTACACCTAACCCTAGTTACCCAACTAGTAGTATAGGGTATATTCTCCTAGCACTTTCCTTGTTGTTTGGTTTGGTAACCTAGATAGAATCTTGATGGTTGCTTGCTATGTTGAGATCCCCCAGCTAATATCAAACCACATCCCCAAATGGCCCACCTACCTTAATCATATTGTTAAAACCCAAATTTCTTTGTCTGCTTGTTCATGCTAGTCTAGTTTAGTTGCTTTAGATTAACTTAGTTAAATTGCTTAGTCTTGCTCATTAGTGTTAACTTAGGTTCTTGCTCTTGCTAGCGATTAGTTTAGCTTCTTAATTACTTCTTGCCTTGCTAGAGTAGTGTTGTTCATCTTTCTCTCATTTGGTTAATTTCTTAGCCTAGTTGCTTAGATTCAACTTGCTTAGGGTAATTTAGCTTTTTGATAACTTAGTTTCTATCTTGCCTTTCTTGCTTGCTCAATTAGAGTAATTAACAACGAACCCCTTTTAAAACCCTCAAACCCAAATCTCCGCACTAGGAACATAGCCTACACTAAACCTAACTCTAGTGCCCCCTCTATCCCTGTAGACCAACCCCTTATCTTGCCAATCACCTATACTACAATAGTACCACGTACGCTTGCGGGCGACCTGTTTAGTTTTTGTGATCGACTTGGTTAGGGCTAATATAAATATCAAAAGTGATCCCTCTCGTGTGCTCTGACCTCATGGGGCGCATCTAGTTGAGTCAAATCGGCTAGCATGTGGCACCATTGGCGGTGGACACACCAACTAGTCACTGACACACTTTCCCACAACTAGTTGCTTTTCTATAGTTGTCTTTCCCTCATTGTTCCTCTGTGGATGGGTAGAACTTACTTGGGCTCTCTCAGTTACCACAACTAGAGAGGACGACAACTCTGTAGAACAATTGATGTTCTGATTTGTCTATCTGGAGAAGCCCCCTATACCCCTCTATTTATAGTAGAGGGTAGGGTCAGGGTTTCTAGTCAGTGCGGGAGTAGAAGGGTCTAAAATTTCCATGAACAATTTGCACTGCGGTAGGTGAACCGGTCATTTCATAAATGAAACGGTCAGTTGGCAAGGTGAGCCGATCGGTTCACTAGTGAACCAGTCGGGTGGGAGTGTGAACCGGTCGGTTCACTTCCCAGACTTGCCCACAATTGAATTTCCTTATTCGTTTCTATTAACACAAATAATAATTCTTGTCCCAATCAAATTGAACAAGTGAAATGAAAAAAACGTTTCTCACAAACTGGGAAAATCCAACACTGTTTGTTTGGACAAGTGAACCAATTGGTTCACCAGAGTGAACCGGTCTTCTCATTGGCCATGAGCCGATCGGTTCACCCAGTGAACCGGTCAGTTGGTGGTCCAGGTTGTGCATAACACAGTCAATTCAGTTCTCAATCAATATGACACTCAAATCAGTTGGTTGAACACTTGAACTTGATTATTCTGAGTTAAGTCTATTGATTGAATGTTTGATTGAGTACCTAAACACTTTAGTAATCAATCCAAACATCATTAATGGATAAACTCCTCTTCTAGGTTAATCCTTTATGTGTGACCCTATAGGTCCCATTTCACATTGGCAGTGAATGTCCATAACTAGCTTATGATATCACAAGCAAAGAGTGGTACCTAGTCATACATCATTGCTACCCAAGTGAAAAGGAAAGTTGGAGAACAACTTTCAATCCTACAGTTTGTGATTGGTGTTCTAGTGAATGTATAATTCCTTTATCTCTAATTTTCTAGATGAACTCAAGGCATGGATTTGTCATCCTTTCAATGTTCATTCATGTTTCTTGAACTACAGTAGACTGTCTGATATATGTGTGACATCAATATCATATATTGATTCACATGTGCATGTGCATGCTTTTCTCAGTCTCGCTTATCAAGTGGCATCTACATCATACTCCCTTAAGAGGGACAAGTCCCATATCTATCTCTCACAGTCTATCTCATGCGTCAAAGCCACCCAATCATCACTGTTATAACAACCCATGTTTTAGGATTGTGTTTGATGATGTCAAAGTGTACCCAATCACATTTGACGAGTGCAATGATTTTAGGTCTAAGAATCATAATCACCACCATCACTATGAGAGATGATTTTGACTACCATGTCATGGTTCCATGTATCACTCTCACGGTGGGTATGTCTGATACACTATTCTCCAACATGTATCTGTGTGCTTGGTTTGATATCACATATCATGACTAATGAGACATTGTCATCAACCAACACACACTCTAGTCTTGATGTGTCATTGTTGTCTATCAACCTTCCAAAATGACATCTGACTAGGGACATAACAAGAATGTACATACTATTAGCATTTGTATGATCTCATTGTTTAGGTCCTCAACCTGAAGACATATGTCATTGAGTATTGTCATTATTTAGACATTCATTCTGTTCCATCATTTATCTCATAATTGATTGAGCTAGAATAAATTGGAAGCTTGCCTTTTATGTTTATCAAACCAATCATGACATATGCCAATCCAATCATCATATGATTGGCTTTCTGGGCATACATACCAACAGATTCCAACTTGCACTTAGAGTCGATCACCTTTGAATCATATTCTCAGTGATCTCTAAACATGTCCCACATGTTTCTGTTATGCTAGTGCTAATCTAGTAAGTTAGAAAAACTTTTCTTTAGTCGGTATATTGCATGTTTCACATCTTGTCACTGTACGACATTTCGTATGAGATGGAGTTGTCTTAATATGCTATATGATATTCCTTACCTAACAATTAGCTCCATTGTTTGACTTAGTATTTCTACTTTGTCATCAATGGTGGGAATATATATAAGTTCATCTATATGAACTTCTAGATCCATATATCATCCTCTCTTGTTCATAACACAAGGATACTTGACATTCCCTTTTAGAATTAAATGGCTTTTAATTTTACTCAGAACGTTTCCATTTAACAACATATATTCACTTTTATATCTTGAATATAACTTTTATATTTTGCATTTTGCGATCATTTTTCCGTCATTTTGGAAGCTTGCATTAGTGTAACTCATTTACACTCAATTCTTCCCTTTAATACTTCACAAGTACTTTAATAAGTTCTTTATGGTATTCCAGTGACTCACACTATAAGTAGACAGACATCCACTCATCATGTCCATTACATACAAGTTAACTGGATGAGCATATCATATTGTCATGTCCAGTACATACAATATGATGAATGCATATATTTTCTTGTCATGTCCAATACACATAAGACAATGGGATGATTACATACATGATAGATCCAATTGTGAATGCATAAGGCATCTATCTATGTGTTCCTATTCTTCATAAGAATTTGGGACACTTGGCATCTGAGAGACTAACTCCATGTAACATGGACAAGTTTTCTCCCACTGAATCTTTGCATACTAAACCCTTCAGTACATACTGCCAATGTATGCTCTCTCTTTATCAGGTCAAGATACTTTCGAGAACTATCTCTATAGATATCTATTCCTATCACATAGGACATTTATCTTTATTCCCTTAAAGAAGGTATTTACACACTAGTTTCTATTCTTATAATGCTTCATTCCTCATCATCATATGGAATATGAATATGCTCCCACTAAATCTTTGTAATCACAAATCCCTTCTTTATTTCAATATATCAGTCAAACCTTTTGACTATATAATCAAAGTAAAGACTCTAGTGTTGAGGTGCTTGTATTTAATCAATCATATCAATCTCTTGCAACTTATAGACTGCATTTGAATTTAACAAAATTATAAAACCCTTCTAGTTGTGTCACATACAGAGCCTCATGTTATTCCTACTAGGAATATGGTTTTAATATCCATATACCAAATTTCATAGTCTTCAAGTTCCAATAGCAAGCATGATCCTTTTTTTAAATGTCATCCATGTCAGTCTTAACACTTAAGACCCAATTGAACTTATGGATTTTATCCCTATAAGTGCTACCATTAAGGTCATAACTTATTTGGTTCACATGGAGATCATTTTGGATCTTATGGCTTCAAGCCATAACTCAAAATCTAGTTCCTCAACATCATCTAGATAGATTATTGGCTCATCATCATATGACCAATCAATCACCTTTGAGTTTGTAGGATATTATTATCCATCAAGATCAAGGTGTTTTCTACTAGATATATGAGGTGTATCTGTTACACAAGGAATTTGAGAGTCCACAACACTTGTGATTCTTAATCTCCTTTTGTACCTTTATTTAGTGTAAAGCATGTTCTTTAGAAGAATTCTAGAAGATTATTTATTTGTCTGATGATCATGCTCTTACTATTTAGAGTATGATTCCTTCTTTGATTTAGACATCATTATGCCTTAATCATGAGTTCTCTATGATACACTATCATAGTTACTCACAAGGTCCTCAAACATTTGGCTTAAGTATCTCGTTCACTGATCATATCAAAGAATTAATACTTTTACCAAGTTTGTTCTTCATTTATGATATTTTTGAACATTTCAAGATATTCATATTGGTATTTCATTAAATACCATATCTGAAGTATTAGCATTTATTCCAATAGGTATGTATATACATCAATATGTATTATACCTAATAGAATAGTCATTATCCCACTACATCTAGTGAAGATTGACTTGTCATCATGCCCAATAAATAAGACATTCACATCTTTTAATGGTTCATTAACCAAGAGAGTCTAGTTTGTCCATCAACATGGAACCTAGAGATGAATTTATCATTCATTTGTTTAGATGATAATGCTAATTTATTGTTTGATTCATCAATAACTTTTAGGTATCATTTATTTTATCTCATGCATACCAATTACCACAAGATAAATAAGGCATTGCCATAAAATATCATATCTTTGAAATTGAAACATGAACTTTATTGATAGACATCCTTGTCATTACAAGATGTAGAAATAAAATGTTTCTATTTATTGGCAATAATGAAATAGCAGTTCATAACTCTATTACATGCCCTTTGGGATGAAATAAACTAAAAGGTACTACTATCTATGGCAGCAACACTTGCTCCAATGTTGATGAGTGTTCCTTCTTGGTCCTTTCATAAAGGTCATCACTTCTTTTCAGATACTGCACATCATATATGTCAGATCTATATCTTGGTATCATATACCTAAGACAAAGAATTATTTTAAGTTTATTTCATGATACACGAGGTGGAGACTTCCATTCCCTCCTTCTTCTTCTTTAGTTCATGTATGTAGAGAGGGCAATTTCTTTTCCAATGTCCTGGCTCATGACAATGGTGACATTTGCCTCCCTTGTTCACCCCTCCCTTAGCATTGAGAGTTGAAGATGACTTGGGCTGCTGGCTAGCATCATAACCTTTCTTTGCTTTGCCCTTGCTCTTGCCTTTATACTTTCCATTCTTTCTACTGATCATTATCACAGATTTGGGTTTGTCTTTCTTCATCTGTGCCTCAGCTGTCCTCAACCTACCCAACAACTCTGTCAGTGGAATGTCAAATTTTCTCATGTTGTAGTTCATTACAAACTGACTATATGATTCTGGAAATGATTGTAGTATCACATTAGTAGCCAACTCTTGGGTCATAGGGAATCCCAGTCAAGTTAGGTTCTCCACATACCCAATCATCTTGAGTGTGTGAGGGCCTACTAGATCTCCTTCTGTAATGACACATTTGAACAATGCCTTGGAGACATCATATCTCTCTTGTCGTGCTTGGTCTTGATACATGTTCTTAATATGTTGAACATTCTCAATTACGTCCATGTTCTCACGTTGTCTTTGCAACTCATAGTTCATTGAGCACAACATCAAGCACTTCACATCAATGGCATCCTCAGTATGCTTCTTGTAAGCATCCCTTTCAGGCTTTGGTGTGTTGGGAGCGACTTCTTCTGGTTCTGGTGTATCTAGGACATAGAGCTTTTTCTCTTGAGTGAGAACAATTCTCAACATCCTAAATCAGTCGTGGAAGTTGTTCCCATTTAGCTTGTCCTTCTCAAGGACCGATCGCAATGAAAAGTGATTGTTGTTGGTAGCCATTTATTCTACAAAAAGGAAATTTGCAATTTTAATCCAAAACTCTTTTGATTTGATTTGAAAATTGATGATATTAATTAGGTCTTTAATTAATTATCACGCCCACTATTTTGATCAAATTGATAGCCCTCACTATCAATTCGGATGACTGTAGCGTACAACCTTCTAGTGAGCCAAGATCCAAAACAATTAAGTTATTACCCAGCCAACGCCAACGTCCATAATCAATTATTAAGGTAGGTAACATTTACCAATTGAATCATATGCAATTCTTGGATAGATGTCATGTGAAACTCCTTGCCATGTTCATCTTTATGCCTCAAGGTGCTTGATCAAATCAAGGTCACCTTGTTAAGTCTGACCCAAATGCCAAAACAATGAATATGCACCCTGCTAGGGCAGACCCACATATTCACCATCACACTTCCACGAGATAGACGGTACACCATGCTAGGGCGTGCCAACACTTCGTCAATCAAGCTTTTCATGTGTGTTGCTTTTGGAAGGCATATTAAACTTAATATTTTGTTGAGGGGTTTTAATATGCTTATATATGCATATAAGTATCCAATCACCACATATATAGTACGTATCATATACAAGCTATATCCCACAAATGAAAACATGTAATAACGATAAAGTAATGATTATGGCCTTCGTATTGTAGTTCCTTGAAGCCACAAGGAACTATGGTCATCTAAGGTCTACATCACATGCAACATGTTATTGATGAAGATTTGTGCTTGGGTCCTTCTAGGTTGATCAGCTCATCCTATGACTGATTAGCTCGCCTCTTGGTTGGACGTTGTCACCAACTGATCGTCTGGCTCCTCTAGATGGTCCAATTCGTCGGGTCATCTAGGATTCTCATCAGTCCACTAACTGCTCCTCAGTCGGTCATCTCGGTCCATCAAGCGGTCATTTTCAGTCTTCGTCATAATAAGAAATAAAAATCATTCTATTTTACATTAATCTTTTTGACACCTCGAGTTACATTCGAGGGGAGAAAAGGTATAAGAGAATCTCAAGTTATCTCGAGTTACATACTGAATAGAAGAAGAGGGATCAATGCAAAGACTGGGATGTAAACAACCATAACCAACCACACACATGCACATAGGGTTTATTGGCCATAACCATGCTACACATCCACCATCAAGACCATATTAGGGCGACGTGAATCCATTGCATATATACCATATCATATATGTATATATCAATTTGGGATCATGTGGTATTAATCGGATATTCACATTAGTCATTTAAATATTTGCATCGTATGTAATAAATAAAAGACGGTAAAACCAAAATCTGATCATATCGATTATCCCAAAACATAGAGTATTGGCGTGGCTCTGATACCACTTTTGGGTTTTACATGGTCAGAGTAGGCAGTAGAAACAAAATTTTAATTGACCATAAAACCCATAACCAGTAGGTTGCATCAACATATATATAATGGGAAGGATGGTTTTAGTGAGATATACCAAGTCCTAAGGCTTTCTTAGCAACAATACCTCACAGCTAGTGCGGTCTTCAACCACCTATCTTCGACGGTGTTTGTATAGCTCCTGGTCTTGACTCAGACTGCGGTTGACAGCCGTCCTCCTGAGCGCCAAAAGTCTCCCGCCTTTATAGATAGTCCACACGGACTACCGAGAACTCTAGTCATCCTGAAGAACGAACTAGAAGGAGTTGCCCCTTCTGTAAGTGTACTAGTCACCGACACACTCTCCTACAATCAGTTTCTTTTCTGCAGTTGTCTTTCCCTTGATGTTCCTCCCTGGACGGGTAGAACTTTCTTGGGCTCTCTCAGTTACCACAACCAGAGAGGACAACAACTTTACAGAGTAACTAATGTTTTGAGTTGTCTGTCTAGAGAAGCCCCCTTTACCCCTCTATTTATTGTAGAGGGTAGGGTCAGGGTTCCTAGCCTGTGCAGGAGTATAAGGGTCTGAAATTTCCATAAACAAATTGCACTGTGGCAGGCAAACCGGTCGTTTCATAAATGAAAGGGTCATTTGGCAAGGTGAGCCAATCGGTTCACTAGTGAACCGGTCGATTAGGAGTATGAACCGATCGGTCCACTTAGTGAACTGGTCGTTTCACTTCCCAGACTTGCCCACAATTGATTTTCATTATTTGTTTCTAATTAACACAAATATTAATTCTAGTCACAATGAAATTGAACAAGTGAAATAAAAAAAACTTTTCTCACAAACTGGGAAAATCCAACACTGCTCGTTTGGAGAAGTGAACCAATCGGTTCTCCAGAGTGAACCAGTTGTCTCACTGGCCATGAGCTGATTAGTTCACCCAGTGAACTGGTCAGTTGGTGGTCTAGATTGTGTAGAACATAGTCAATTCAGTTCTCAATCAATCTGACACTCAAATCAGTTGGTTCAACACTTGAACTTGATGATTCTGAGTCAGGTCTATTGATTGAATGTTTGATTGAGTACCCAAACACTTTAATAATTAATCCAAACATCATTCATTAATAAACTCCTCTTCCAGGTTAATCCTTTGTGTGTGACCCTATAGGTCCCATTTCATGTTTGCAGTGATTGTCCATAACTAGCTTATGACATCACAAGAAAAGAGTGGTACCTAGTTGTACATCATTGCTACCCAAGTGAAAAGGAAAGTTGGAGAACAACTTTAAATCCTACAGTTTGTGATTGGTGTTCTAGTGAATGTATAATTCCTTTGTCTCAGATATCCTGAATGAACTCAAGGCATGGAATTGTCATCCTTTCAACATTCATTCATGTTTCTTGAACTACAGTATACAGTCTGAGATATGTGTGACATCAATATCATATATTGATTCACATGTGCATGCACATGCCTTTGTCAGTCTCGCTTATCAAGTGGCATGGACATCATACCCCCCTAAGAGGGACAAATCCCATATCTATCACTCACAGTCTATCTCATGCGTTCAAGCCACCCAATCATCATCGTTATAACAACCCATGTTTTAGGACTATGTTTGATGATGTCAAAGTGTACCCAATCGCATTCGACGAGTGTAGTGATTTCAGGTCTAAGAATCACAATCATCGCCATCACTATGAGAGATGATTCTAACTACCATGCCATGGTTTCATGTATCACTCTCATGATGGATCTGTCTAGTACACTATTCTCCAAAATGTATTTGTGTGCTTGGTTTGATATCACATATTATGACTAATGAGACACTATCATCAACCAACACACACTCCAGGATTGATGTGTCATTGTTGTCTATCAACCTTCAACAGTGACATCTGGCTAGGGATATAACAAGAATGTACATACTCTTAGCATCCATATGATCTCATAGTTCAGGTCCTCAACCTGAAGACATATGTCATTGAGTATTGTCATTCTTTAGACATTCATTTTGCTCCATCATTTATCTCATAATCGATTGAGCTAGAATAAATTGGAAGCTTGCCTTTGATATTTATCAAATCAATCATGACATATGTCAATCCAATCATCATATGATTGGCTCACTGGGCATACATACCATCAATGTCTTGTTTCATATATCATATAATTAGAGTAATTAATGATTTGTTCAATTACACTTCATTGTGTTATTGTTCCAGAAATGATAGGATTAATTAATGATTTTTTTAACTTACTTCTATGGGCCCGACCTGATACCATGGTAATCAAAGTTACTCTAATTGCACATGCACAGTAATCATTCCTCTGCTTGTTCTGCCGCCTCCTGAATGTGTGTGGCTCCCAGTGAGGTGGCGATAACGACTCCTAGCCAAGCAGTGACGATGGATCTAGTGGCTATAGTAGTCAATCTCTAGGAGATTAATGGTATATCAAGGTTCAAAGATAAGGATCTTATTGTTGTTCAAGTGAAGGGTCAAGGCAGGAGTCCAGTGTGATATGTTAGGGAAAATGGTAGAGAAAGGAGGAGTTTTATGGGCATCTTCATTGAGCACCAGGGTAACTTCCTCTAGAGCAGGACAAACTTGGAGTTTTAAGACTGCAAGTGATCATACACAGTAGGTGATGGAGGCCATGTTATTGCATTTATGTTGCAGATGGATCAGATGATAGAGGAGGAGCAGATGATATTCATCAATAGCAAGGATACCTTGTCTAAGAGAAGTAATAGTTTTATATCAGTCTAGATGAGTTCATCACTATACGATCCCACACGTATAGGAAGGGATACATAGTGTGGCATAGGTGAAGAGGCATCGCTATTCTTCTTCCCAGAGGCACCTTGTCGCCAATCCAGTGTGAGGACAGTGTGCTCATATTTTCTATTGTTATCGCTTAGATAGACTGTCACACTCACTAGAGATCTCTCTTGGTACCCTTGTCACACGATGGAGTGATAGCAAGGCAATCTCTATATCACGAAGGATCCCAAACACATACTTCTATGCTCTCTGGGTCTAGTCTCTGTTTCCTGAGGTAGCAAGTGGATTTGCAAGTTTGCTTTTTTGGCTATGGTGGAGGGGTTGAAGAAGTTGATTTGTGGTGGTACTGAAGTGGTTGGGTTGAGGTTGAAGATGATGTAGAGTTGTCATTCTTGTGTTCAAGAGTTATAGAATATGCATATAAGTCGAGGGAGGGGTCTTAGGGTTTTGAGGTTGCTCTATCGATTAGTTGCACAGAGGGATGGTGGTGCCTCTTGGTTGGGTATGAATGGCCTCAAGGAGTATCGTTGGTGTATACCATGTCAAACCGAAGTCAACCATGATGATCGTGTCTCCTATGGGGGGAGAGGACGCAATCACCTTTCTCTTAACTCATAACATGTCCATTGATGGTACTAAGGGAGGAGACATTCTAGTAATTAATTATTCTTATAAATTAGCCATATGATTCCTTGATTTTTAATTACTTTAAGTATTTGTAACTCTTAAATGGTAGCCTCAATTGGTTTAAGACATGGACCACTAGTAAAATTTCTATCATATTACTGTCTAAAAGTATTAATACTCCAAATTAGGGTTATGAGACAGTTAATTTTAATTATTCACATCATGTATACAAAGTTAATATATTTGGTCTAATTCCAAATCCATTGGTTTAAAAGGCGGGTTCATTATTGAAGCATATGGTCTAATAAGCATTTTTTTGCAAAAAAATGTCAAATTGTACGAAATAATGTCAAAATGATCATTGAAGATCCATTGGGGGACTTGATTGTAAAATATCTAATGTGGGGTTAATGAACTTATTTATACATAAGAAAATTAAGTGGGCACCAATTGATATAAAGGATATGAAAAGATGTGAATAGGACTTGGGATGAAGCTTCAATTTTGGTAATAAGCTCAAAATTTGAGAAAAAAATCAAGAATCATAGCTCAACATAGACTTAATACTCAAATTTCATTATGTCACACATGTACCCATCTAAGAATAATAAGTGGATAGGATCAAAAAAAACCATAATCAGGTGTCCCTCCTCATCTACCAACAGAATTATATAATCATTGTATTATCCATTTGGCCATATGTTTAGGCTTATCCCCAAAATTGAATGTCAATGATGAAACCATCGAGGCTCCGTGTAGCCTACACTGAAGCAAGTTCTAATGCAATACTAGGATCATAAGAAGTCACATTAGTATCATTGGCCAAACAACTAAAAGAGATTTATGGTTAGAAGGTAGGCTTGAAACAGTTTAGAGACTTCTATTATTTTTCGGAGGAATGACTTCCCAAGAAATTTGAGGTACTCACATTTTCAAAGTATAAAGGTGGGAATATCTAAATCTTCATATCTACATATACAATTCAAACATGGTCAAAGTGCATCACAATGAAAATTGCTAAATAGGCTTTTGCAAAGCTCACTGAAGGCCCATCTCTGGCATTGTACAACCAACTAATCATGGCCAGATTCATGTGATGTTTCTAGATGATTTACCTCAGTTTTTTTTCTTATTTTATCCATGATACAAATTTCTTAGTTTAATTCTTATTCTTTTTATAATTTACCATTTTTATATATGTCTAATTTACACACTTTGGACTTGCAAGAAACAACATTCAAAGATATTAAAGTGTATACCCATCCAGCTTATTTAGACCCATAAGTTCCAGCATATCAAATCCTATTTAATATATCCAGCTTTATAACAAAAACACAAGGATATGGATATCTATTACTATCCTAATTGTTGAGGGCTCTGATTTTAGTTACCCAATCAAGCCTATCACGCATACAAATTATGTTGCATGGATATTAAGAACATATGTAATATTATACACAATTGTGTTCATAATGTAAGAAAGTATTTAAAAAAAATTTTGACTCCCAACCCACTAAGTTACGAATATAAGTAATTCACCCCTCAATAAGCCTATTGAGAGTGAGAGTCCCATATCCTAAAAACATCTGCCTCACATAGTGTTGACATCATAGAAACTACATCCTCCCTTCACAACACATGACCGTCAACTAAAACTCCTTCTACATACATGTAGCTCATCAATCATCCTTCTTTAACTCAATCAACCATGGAAACCATCACAAGTTGATGCTAATTAATTAATCACGATAAACCAACCAATCAACCACTCCTAGTAACCACTTGATTGGCATCTCCTGCCTCGATATCTATGAGCCACACAAAGCAGTGATCCATCAAGTGCTTTGATAGTTGTGATCCCAACAACCGCTCACCTTCCACAACAACACAAGAAGGATGACACTCCATGAGCATCCGCAATGTCAAGCTCTCTATCCATCAATTTCTATTACACATACTTCATGGAAGAAGCCACTCGATCAGGAAGTGCAGACCTATAACACGATAGCTCCAAGTAGCATGAGGTTCCTATAAACCATACAGCCATTAATGATCTCTTGAACAACCTACCCTCCAACATGGCTTCCACAATGAAGTCCCTACCTCCATAAAAACACTCTTCTCAAGCAAAGTCATCAACGATTAAAATCTCAATAGAATCTCGGCAAACCTTGATGACAAGTCTTGCATCAATAATAGGAACCACCACCCAACATTGATCAATCCCCAACCACCACGCATGTGATCAACCTTGAGAATCAATTGCCCTGGACAAGAAAGTCATCTAGAGAGTAGCCTCTTGAGGTTTCAACCTCAAAAAGATGTTCAACACTTGATCAAGAAGACAACTCAAAATCACAAAGGGGCATGACAAACACCAATGTTGCTCATATCCATTGGTCGAGTCTCAGTACCTTGATAGCAAGCAATCAAAGCCAGCCATCGAGCATTTCCTTCTTGACCCACCTCTTCATGCTTGATAGCAATTCCAACACCTTCCCACATGCATGCTAATACCTCTATACCATATTGCTATCGAAACTCCATGCAAATAGATTGAAGGTTTCAACATTTGATGAACCATGCATCTCAATACCAAAGATGCATTTATATGTTTAATGTTGGGAGCCACACAATTAATACACATGACCTTACAATTTCCGCACAACAAACATTATGCTTGTCCATCCCCATATAATTCAATAGTTGATAACTCCAAACAAGGGGCTTAAAATTCAATAGGATATCATGTAGAGGATAACAACCAAGACTCTTGAGATAGACCCTTTCCCTATTCACTCTCTCTTTAACAATCTCCACCACAAATCCCAATCCTCCAAGGTTCTATGTCCATCTTGTCCATACCACCATCGTGTGTCCAACCAAAATGAGCCTTCTTTCCTACTTTTGAAAACACACATACATCATTACCAACCTTCAATTCTTCTACTTGGGACTGACACAAGGAAGGAGATAAAGGAATAAATTTGAACTAGAAGAGTGACCTAAAGGATCAAATCTAGCCCTCTTAGAGGTCAAGTAGCAAGAACCACCTCTCCTACACATGCTAAAAAAATTCATCTCTCTCTTGTTTTATAATTTTCTCCTTTGTTATTCTACAACAATGTGCTTCCATCTTTCTCCAATGCCAACATTTTTTTTCCATGTCTAGTCATCATCAAGGCTATGCTTCCCATTTGGGACTAAGTTATGTACTTTAAATCTATACCAGTAGTTAAGATTTATATTTATCATGTTGACTTACTTTTGTATATTTTTATTATGATTTCATGGTTGTTTGGTCCCTTATTTGCATGAGTTACCTCTTTGACAACCTTAAGATAGTAGTTATCGAAATAGGAAGAGAAGGCAGTTTGAATCTTAGCTTCAAGTGGATGCTTGGGCAACAATATATTTTTCCAACTTACCAAAAGATTCCTTCCTCTCCTAGTTCTTCAACCTTCGTTGGACCTAATGAGGAGTCTTGGACAGTTTAGAGCATTCCTCCATGATCTTCAAGAGAAGTTTTGAGCAGTTATTGGAGTTCTAGTCACACTACATGAGAGAAGTTGTGATTATCTCATTGGTGAAGCTACTATGTTGCATGACAGGGTTAGATATTGATTCTATATACGGTTTACAAGGGTTGTCAACATCCAAAGGCGATGTACATATATGTTTGAGTTCATGGATTATAAATCATGTATCTCCTTCTCTCATTGTATCAGAGTTGTCAAGATACATGTTTCTCTTTATTTTATTTTCTGCCTTAATTTTTAGATTTAATTAGTGGCCATCCATCTCTGTGTTTCACTTAGATAATTTTAAAATGGTATCTTAGGTACACAACATCCACATCCCTATGATAGATCTCAATTTCTTTATTGACCCTATACACTTGTGGGCATTGGTTGAATATCGGGTTATAAATAGTAAAACTTGCTATGCATTGATTTTTGGTGTTTGAATTTGATTTTAATACTCAATTTTGTCCTATCACCAATAGAGGACAAAGACAATGAAGTCTTGGTCCAATTTAGCCGACTTCTTAATAGAACAACATGCTTAGAACATCAACCAATGGTCGGCCAGAGATGATCTTCAATCCCTCAAACAAAAAGTAAAGAGATATGATGGATCAGTACATGGGGTATCCATTGTCCAATATTCGCATTAAGATGTTCATATCACATATTTTTTTTCCAAATTATCACATTAGTAAAATGCACCTATGGTGGCTTTTTGCATGTTTTATAGGTACTTTGGCACTAAATGAAGGAAGCGAGAGATGAATTCTGGTTCTAGGACTTCTCAAAGCTTAGAGAAGCTCAATGATGTCAAGATCAACCCCAACCTACCTAAAGAGACCAAAGATCAAAGTTAGGCAAAAAAACACCATATATGGCCAAGTTCAACACCAGAGTGCACAATAAAGACCTTAAAATCATTGTGATGTTTCACCATGGTTGTGATACAAGACCCCAAGTGATGAGAAAATCTTAAGTTTTGAAGAAAGCAATGCATTCAAACCACCACAGTTGTGCTCCTCAAAATAGCCACGACATGTATTAGCCACCACAAACATGGAACCATCCCCCCATAGAATGGTCGTGCTTAAGACCATGTTTTCAACCTCCTCTACTTACCACGACTGTGGTATTCCCCACAGTTAGGATGATGTCATGCCACCACATCCATGGTGCCTATTGTAGTTGTGGTGACAATCTAAACCTCCACTTACAAGCCTAAAATCCACCACCAAATCACCAAAACCATTCTAAACTACCACAACCATTTTACCAGCTAACCACTAGGGTTGTGGTACCCTTAAACCTACCTAATATTTTCACTAATCTTCACATTACCCCCACTTTACCCTGGAGAACCTAAACCCCTATAATTTCCTTATTGGTAGCTGAGGGTAAAAGGTTAGATCCTTTGGGCATTCATTTCTAACACCTACCTCCTACCTACCTTTCAAGTCTCTCATTCAACACCTTCACCCTAAAACTCTAGTTTTTTAGGGTTTTGGACATTTCACTTCTATTTTCCATTCCATTCCACCATCTTGAAGGAACCTGAGCTAGCTACTACTGGAGCCGAAGGAGAAGGTCTCCCTATTGACACCCATGATCTTTATTTCTATGTGTTCCTATTATTTTGTTCTTTCCTTGATATGAAAATATCTAAGGTATAGAGAGAAGGAAAAATAAGAGGCTAGAAGAGGAAAAACTCCTAAGTCCAACTAGTGGATCCCTATCTAGCATTTGTCTTTTCCCACCTATCCCTCTACTCCACTAGCCCTAGGTGTGAGATCTAAGTAGCTAGGTATGATTCTCGATATGCACTTAGAAAGATGTGTACTAAGTGGTTGTATGGGAGGTAAAAGGAGGTATATCATTTTTCCGTTACATCCCATACCACCCCTTGCCACTAAGTGCATTAGGAGAGTCATGCTTAGAAACCTAGACTTGGATGATCTAGACTAATTTTGTCTAGCACTTAGTCAAATGTTCCACGTAAGGTTGGATGGGAAGTAGTACAGACTTGTACCCATATACACTGCCCTACCACCCATGGCCATGTGATGTGATTTATAATTTATAATCATTTCTTTTTGTTTGGTTTGATATCTTAAATGTTGGATGTATCTATAAGAATATGACCCTTATACATGTTGATGGTTAAGAATATGACCCCCATAAATGTTGATGGTTTTAGATCCCCCAAAACAACCTACATACAACATTACTTGATTAGAATCTTAATTTCCTTCTTACTGGATGGTGTTAATTCACTTACATCACCCTCATAATCTCTAAATATAATTGATAGTTAATTGTGAAATTATTTGTTAGGGCTAGTTAGTTCTTGATCTTACATTGCTTAGTGTTACTTATAATTGCCATAGCTTAGTTAGTGTCAATTTTCTCCTTCGCTTACTTTATTACACCTAATTCATAGTTTAGCTTAGATTTCATTCTTGATCTTGCATCTCACCCTTAATGTAAATAAATTCAGTTTGAAAAGCTAAGTTCCCCAAAAACCTAGCCAAAAAATCAGATATGGTGCCCTCACTCTCTTTGTGGAATATGACCCCTTACGTGTTTCTCCTATACCACATCCTGAGAAAGTGTACTTAGGGATTGTTTGTATTATGAGTGCCTCATTCAGGACCTTTTTTATTCTGGTGTGCCACAAGTGCATCAAGATTTTGGGTGTCATCACTGGGGAGAGGGGTACTTGACCTAAATTTATTTTGTATCACTTTGACTTCTCCTATTTCTCTCACCATTGCTATTATTTATTCTTTGTGCTATTATTACATTTTAGATTCATAATTATTCTTTCTTATATATTGTGAAAGAGAAAGTTCACTTTATAGGAGGAAGAGATGGCTAATCCTAATGGAGGACCAACACCAAACAATATAGACCATCAAGAAGATGTGATTAACCCACCTCCATAGAATCTCTAAGACTACTTTTTGGGCAACTATACTTCTCCTATTGCAACAAAAATTGGAGAAAAGCCTAGTTAAGAATTCTCCATCCACTAGCTCTAGTTCAAATGTTGTTGATATTTTATGTACATGATCAAGAAAACCCTTATCACGATGTGGATTCCTTCATAGAGACATGTTCCACCTTCCACACTCCCTCTGCTATGGATGATGATAGTCAATTGACCATCCTTTTCATATAAGGACAAGGACAAGGAATCATATTTGTCTAGAGGTGATATAATGACATGTGAGGAGATGAAGAAAGCCTTCATAAGGAAATTATTATTATTTCTAAGTTGACTCAAATGTGCAGGTTCATTGTGAACTTTTTCCAAAGGGACCATGAGAAGTTTCATGATAGGAGGAAGAGATTCCAGAGGCCATTGAGATATTTCCCTAATCATGAAGTAATTTTATAATATCTTGTAATATATTTATTCTAAAGTATCTCAATTGAGTCATACCATGGTAGATTCATCGTATGGAAGCATGTTCATGGAAAATCCACCAGAAGATTTTTTTTCCCTTGTTTGAGTATATGTGAAAACTCAAGGCATCATGCTTCTAGTGTCGTCAATGACCGTTATAGAAATATTGGAGTGACACTATCTTCCCCATCACCTTAATCTATTGATGATGAAAATCCTCAAATGATGAAGATTCTAGTAGATGTTGATGAACGTAATGAGAAATATAGTTGGAGGTGCCTCTAGCAGCTCTATGCAAGCCACTGGTAAGGTGGAGGAAGTGAATAACTTGCAATTTTATGGCAATCAAAAATCTCAATGATACATGTCCCAGTCCTACCATACCCAAGGCCATAATCACATAATATGGATTGAATATGTAGATTTCAAAAGAATGTGACAAGGTTTGAAGCAAAGACTTGAACAATAACTTTGGGACTTTCTCTCTGTGAAGAGGGGAGACATCCCAAACTATGGTGAACCCAAACAATACAAGTGGACTAATGGGTTTTCTTCAAAACTAGTATGATCCACCCCAATGTAAATGCAATCTATATATCAATAACATGACCTTCCTAACCCTCATATACCTCCACAACCACAAATTTCCCTACCAATGCACCTACCACTACCGCTAATTCTATCTACCTCATTCTCAACACCAAAAACTACCTCCACCACCATAAACCCTCAACAAGATCCCCCTCCTCCCATGAGCAAGTGAATGTTGTGACCATCTTGAGGAGTGGAAAGGTTATTGGGAAAGCCAAGAGTCAAATAGGAAATGATCATGTGAAAAAATGATATGTTGATGAAGTGAATTTAAAGAAGAGAATTAAGAATATTGTGATTGGGACAACTGAAAATGATCATGTGATACCTTATGTTGATTTTTAAAACCATGTGTTGCACCCCCTACTATGTTTGTGAATTCTATAATTCATCTTACGTTCAAATCATATCTAGAACCAAAAACATTTATATCATATTACATATTATTGGTAGGATATGCTTCTCATGAAATTTGAATTTAGAAATGACACAACAATTACAATGAAATAGAAGGCAGACGAGTAACAACTTGCAATATCAGTGTAAGGTTTTTATCTTTTTTTACTCTTATGGGCACCACAAATAAAAAGGTGACTCTCATGGGGCATTTGAATAAACAACAATAACACAATTATTGACTATGGTACTTATAAAAACTTGTGAATTACCTCAATACTTTATTATCTTGTATGTTACTTACATGAAAACTTCTTTTAAAACAAATGCTCGTCAAAATTGTATTAATATTTTTTTGCATTATTAATTTTCCAAATATCATGTAATTTTAAGTGTCGTCACACCTCCTTGTTATTGCAATAAAAATGAGCTTTGGGTTTCAAAAATCAACACATCACACTATACACTCTCCCTAAACTACAATGACAAGTACAAAAGAACAACAGACAACCAAAATGGCATGAACATCACTAGGGTATAAGTAGTGATAGGGACCCCAAACAATTGGGATAATACTTAGCCCCAAACGTACCCACTCCCTCATATCGACGATTGATTGCGATCACAATTACCAAGAGGTATGTTGAAGATAGTACCTCATCTTGGTGAATCTAGAAACCCATGTAGGATTGAAGTATATTGTACCCCGAGAAAAACTAAAGTCTTCAATTTCACCTATTGTGGGAACAAGTGTTGAGATTTTGGTGATATTTTTTTTGAACTCATTAGGGGCAAAATGGGAGGTGCATATTTTCTTCTAACACATGTAAAAATTAACCCACTTTTCATAGTCTAATATTGAGCTAGAATTCTTTCCCAAAATTTTGAATCCTTAGAAAAAACATTATTGAAAGTACAAATGACATTGTGCCTCATGAGTCATTAATCTTTTTAGAAACCCTTTGAAAAACCCAAGATAGTGTCAAAATACAGCCAAACATTTGAGACCCTAGTAAAAACTCTTTTTGAAATAACAAGAAAGAGAAAAAATGCTACCCAATTTTCACTCCTTGGTAAAATCTATTTGACAAATATGAGAAACAACATGCCCAATTGAGGTATTGATCTCAATTTACCAAGATTTTCAAAACCCAGTTAGGTAGAAGATTCTAATTTTCACATATTAGTAAAACCCCTTGAAAAATATGAGATACATCATGCTCGCACAAGAAATTGATCTTAGCCAATCTTTTTTACCAAAACCTAAGATAGAATTAGAATGCTTCTCAATTTTTAGCCCTTTGTAAACCCCTTTGAAAACTTGAGTTATACATGCCCACATGGGTATTGATCTTGGTATAACCTTCTTTTACAAAATTGATTAGGTTGGTGATTTGAAATCATGGTCTATTATTGAAGCATTTATCAAAAACCCTAGTTTACATCCTCGTGAGAAAATATAGAAGCTACAAATCATATCAAACTTACATGTGGAACTCACACAATCAATATAATCATTGAGGAATAAAAACCTACATAAAAGCCTAGTATCACACCGGTATGAATGATCTAAAATGGTAAGCCACTTTTGAGTAGAAAAATAGAATAAGCAATAAGGTCCAATTTTAAACAAAATGATATGAGATGAAGCATTCTCGACTCATGCTCACAAAACAAAATCCTTACTTTAAGCAATCATCACCCTTCCCTTCATGGTCCCTGATGAGAAAAATTCAAGGAGCCTAACCATTGACCTATCATCACTTCATTTTTGAGCCATGTTGAGAAATGAGAAAGATCTTTGGACTTATTTCCTCTATAGGGTAATCCACCCATGTTTAAGTCATCTTTATATTTTAGCCGTTTAATAAGTTTTTGTCCATGGAAAGATGACCACCCTCACTACATCCATGTAAGGATAATCAATATGATGTTAAGGAAGTATCATGGAATAACCTAAAATGAAAATTACTTGACCTAGTAATTGGTATGCACATCTTAACCATACGTAAGAAAAAATTTACAATTTCTCATTTGTTCATCTTCATTCCTCTATACCCCTTTCTAGGAATGGTGCAAACTTCTTTTGTTCTTCCTTTTTTTATTTTACCTAAAGTGATAACAAGTCAAGAATGTTATAATTGAGCCCCTTTCCACGTGATGAAAATGTTTATACCTCTCCTTCTATGGATTTGAGCACTTACATATGATTGACCCTTTCTACACAAGAGGAAATTATAATTGCATTATAGATTTTTTGAATTTCATTTCCAAAGCCCCTTAACTCATGAGTTAAATCTATACGTATAAAGATATATTTGCATCACCTTTTTGTATACCATTTATCTTAAAATTATAAGCCTTGATACTTACATAGAGAGTGTTACATGTACTTTCACAATTGGGCTTGCAACAAGTAGTCTGTCCCTTAGATGAAGCCCTTATGTACTCAAGTCATGATTTCATTTAGAATTAGATAATAACATAATGAGTGGAGCTAATCCTCTAGTTTACCTGTAAGATGTGGGCAAGCCTTTCATCCAATAGGAACCTAGGTGGCATACACAAGAACATTAATGAAAACATGTTAGCAATGGACCACGATGCAAATGGTTGATTTAATAGCATCAAGCTTCAGACTATGCAGCCCCAACCATCACCTTCGTAATGTCAAACTTTGTGACAGAGGAGTTCAAGGGACAAGCAGCAGTGACTGAGGACAAGTCTGGTGGTTCATACTATGAAGAGGTAGGAAAATCCGCTACTAAAAATCTAACATAGAACCACACCACATTCAATGGGTAGTAATCAGGGATGTCGATCTATGCCTAGAATTACCTGCTTAGGATGCCCTTGTGAACCTACCATGGATCATGAAACCCATGCCTCCATCAAGCATGCATAATTAGTCCCATTCTTTCTACACCATCATTGTGACAAATAAGAGGAAGATTCAAAATTAATATTTAGATAGTTGATCCAATCAAAGTCCCAGCAGGTGACATTGTGTAAATACTTTATCCTTATGATCAAATATTAGCAAGATTGCAAAATAAAATATAAACATTTTTTTACAATCATACTTTACATCAAAGTTGATGAATCTTATACATAGGACTAAAAAATTAAGAATCGGCATTAATTCCCATCTAATCTTCAGTAGGGGATAGCTCTTGTACGTCTCTTCTAGGTCTTACTTTGATCACCTTCCCATGAATTCTCATAGGGAACAAAACCACACATGGACCCCAAGAAGGGAAACATAGGTCAGTCAAATGAGTGATACAAAATTTGTATTTGGAATGTAAAAGTATGAACCTATCTACAAAGCATTTTCATGACAAAATGCAAAGAGTTAAATAATGTAGGCAAGTATCAAATGGTAATAATGGGTTATCAAATTCAATAAGATTCAATATCCAATTTTGAGACTAGGAATTCATTTTTTCAAATAGATGGTACATGTCAGTGTCTATTTGTTGAGGAATCCATGTGTTCTCTCCTATTAAGAACACAACACACCAACTAAAATTCCCAATATATTGAGGGACCCTATGTCCCTTAACTCTACATAGAGGTATGGAAGCGTAATTTTAGGAAACTATTGGGCACCAGCTTGCCAGTTTTTTACATTTAAATAGTATGCTACTATTTTTACAATTTATTTGTTGGTTTCTTTTCAAGAAGGAAGACTATAGTTTTAAAATATTTATAGACCAAACAACCTATCTACTATGCATGCTTTCAAAAGAAAAAAAGCTTTACAAATATAATAAAAATGGTGTACCTTGAATAAAATTATATAAACTCCAAATATCCTAGGTATAGAGATCCAATGGATAATCAAGATAGAGAGATCTACAAATTTAGAATGAGATTGGTTTCTATAGGCTTAGAATCATGTGTCATTTGAGTTAATTTGATTATATAGTATTATAGGTAGTTAGGTATTTCCATCTAGGATTGTTATTTCTGTTTTCCATTATTCTTATTTCTAGGGCTTCTAACTAGGTTATATATATGTGGTCAATGTCTCATAGTGTGTATGTATGCACAGGTCATTTTATCATATCAATAACTACATTCAAATACCACCTCATGTTACTAATTATACTTCCATTGTAGATATTTTTATATCTAATGTTCTCTCTCTCTCTGATAACTATCTTCATTAGTATGGACCCATATGTGTCCAAGTGACACATCTTTGTAGGAAATAAGATTCCATTCACAACTTAGGTCTTCTTATAAAACATAAATGTTAATATTAACACATGTAATGTTTAGATCTCATTTGTACACCGAAGTACATGTGTGTACTCTATAGATAATTGACATGAAGTAGTTTCTCTTATAATTCAATATGATACATCATTTCAGATTATATAAAAGTATAATGGTATTGATAGTTACTCTTCTCAACTTACATTATTATTCATATTGGTTCTCTCAAGTCAGTTTTTTTTTCAACTTGACTAATTAGATCAAATAAATCACCAAAATATTTCCAAATTTTATAGTCTCGTTTATGATCCTATATTTAATTGCTCCTTGATTTTGATTGAGATGCTAGGTCTTGTTTCATATATCATATAGTTAGAGTAATTAATGATTTGTTCAAGTATACATGATTGTGTTATTGTTTCAGAATTGAAAGGATTAAGTAATTATTTTTTTAATTTACATCTATTGGGCCTGACCCAATACCGTGGTAATCAAAGTTAGTCTAGTTTCACATGCACAACAATCATTCCTCTGCTTATTTTGTAGCCTCTTGAACACACACAGCTCCCAGTGAGGCAGCGATAATGAATCCCAGCCAAGAAGCGATAGTGGCTCTAGTGGTTATTGTAGTCAAGATCTAGGAGATTAATGGTAGATCAGGGTTCAGAGATAAGGATCTTGTTATTGTTCAGGTGAAGGGTTAAGGCATGAGTCCAGTGAGACATGTTAGGGAAAATGGGGGAGGAAGGAGGAGTTTTTTAGCATCATCATTGAGCACCAGGGTGACTACCTCCGGAGTAGGACAACCATGGAGTATTAGGACTACAAGTGATCATACACGGTAGGTGATGGAGGCCATGTTATCGCATTTCTGTTGTAGATGGATCATATGATAGAGTAGAAGGAGATGAGATTCATCAATAGCAAGGATACCTTGTCTAAGAGGAGTAATAGTTTATATCAGTCTGGATGAGTTCGTCACTATACAATCTCGCATGTATAGGAAGCGAGAAACGGTGTGACATAGGAGAAGAGGCATCGCTTCCTGGCTTCCCAGAGGCACCTTGTTGCTGATCCACTACGAGGATGGTGTGCTTAGCTTTGCCATTGCTATCTCTTAGACAGACTGTCACACTCACTAGAGATCTCTCCTAATCCCCTTGTCACATGATGGAGACACAGCAAGGCAATCTCTCTATCACGAAGGCTCTTGAACACATACTTCTATGCTCTCCGGGTCTAGTTTCCCTTACATGAGGTAGCAAGTGCAGTTTCAGGTTTGCTTCTGTGGCTATGGTGGAGGGGGTTGAAGAATTTTATTTGTGGTGGCACGGAAGTGGTTGGATCGAGGTTGAAGATTATGTAGATTTGTCATTCTTGTGTTCGAGTGTTCTAGCATATGCATGTAAGTCGGGGGAGGGATCTTAGGGTTTTGAGGTTGCTTTGTTGATTAGCTGCACAGAGGGATGGTAGTGCCTCTTGGTCGGGTAGGAATGGCCTCAAGGAGTACCATTGGTGTATACCCTGTTAAATTGAAGTCAACCATGATGATTGTGTCTCCTGTGGGGGGAGAGGACGCAACCGCCTTTATCTTGACTCATAACTCGTTCATTGACGACATTGAGGGAGGAGACTTTCTAGTAATTACTTATTCTTATAAATTAGAAATATGATTCCTTGATTAATTACTTTTAAGTATTTGTAACTCCTAAATGGTAGCTTCAATTGTTTTAAGACTTGGACCACTAGTAAAATTTCTATCATATTACTGTCTAAAAGTATCAATACTCCAAATTAGGGTTATGAGATAGTTAATTTTTAATTATTCTCATCATGTATACAAAGTAAATATATTTGGTCTAATTAATATTGCATATTGATCCCAAAGCCATTGGTTGAAAAGGCGGGTTCATTATTGAATCATAAGGTCTAATAAGAATTGTTTGCACAAAATGTCAAATTGTACTATATATTGTCAAAATGATTATTGAAGATCCATTAGGCGACTTTGCTGTAAAATATCTCATGTGGGGTTAATGAACTTATTTAGACATAATAAAATTAAGTAGGGACTACTTGGTATATAGGATATGAAAAGATGTGAATGGGGCTTGGGATGGAGTTTTAGTTTTGGAAATAAGCTCAAATTTAAGAAAAATCAAGAATCATAGCTCAACATAGACTTACTACTCAAATTTCATTATATTACACATGGACCCATCTAAGAATAATAAGTGGATAGGCTCTAAAAAACCACAATCAGGTGTCCCTCCTCATCTACCAACGGAATTATATCGGCCCTTGTATTATCCATTTGGCCATATGTTTAGGCCTATCCCCAAAACTGAATGTCAATGATGAAACTATCGAGGCTCCATGTAGCCTACACTGAAGCGGGTTCTAATGCAATCCTAGGATCATAGGAAAGTCACATTAGTATCATTGGCTGGACAACTAAAAGAGATTTATGGTTAGAAGGCAGGCTTGAAACAATTTAGAGACTTGTATTATTTTCTAGAGGCATGATTCCCAAGAAGTTTGAGGTACTCACATTTTCAAAGTATAAAGGTGGAGATATCTAAATCTTCATATCGGCATATACAATTCAAACATGGTCAAAGTGCATGACAATGACAAATTATTAAATAGGCTTTTTCAAAGCTCACTTGAAGGCCCATCTTTGGCATTGTACAACCAAAAAATAATAGCCAAATTCATGTGATATTGCTAGATGTTTTTCCTCAATTTTTGTTGTTATATTATACATGATCAAATTTCTTAGTTTAATTTTTATTTTTTATATATAATTTACCATTTTTATAGGTATATATGTCGAATTTACACACTTTGGACTTGATAGAAACAACATTCAAAGCTATCAAAGTGTATACTCATCTAGCTTATCGAGACCCATAAGTTCCACAATATCAAATCCTATTTAATCTATCCAACTTGGTAAAAAAACACAAGGATATGGATATCTATTACTATCTTAATTGTTGAGGGCTCTGATTTTAGTTACCCAATCAATCCTGTCACACCAATAAATTATGTTGCATGGATATTAAGAACATATATAATATCATAGACAATTGTGATCACAATGCAAGAAAGTCATTAAAAATTTTGTTGACTTCCGACCCACTAAGTTACGGCTATAAGGAATTCGCCCCTCAATAAGCATGTTGAAGGTGAGAGTCCCACATTCTAAAAACCTCTACCTCACATAGTGTTGACATCATAGAAATTGCATCCTCCCTTCACAACACATGACCATCAACTAAAACTCCTACATACATGTAGCTCGATCAATCATCCTTCTTTACCTCGATCAATCATGGAAACCATCACAAGTTGATGCTAATTAATGAATCATGATAAACCAATCAATCAACCACTTTTAGTAACCACTTGAAAAGTATCTCCAGCCTTGTTACCTATGAGCCACACAAAGAAGTGATCCATCAAGTGCTTTGATAGTTGTGATCCCAACAACTACTCACCTTCCACAACAACACATGAAGGATGACACTCCACGAACAGCTGCAATGGCAAGCTCTCTGTCCATCAATTTTCTATCACCACATACTTCATGTAATAAGTCACTCGATCAGGTAGTGATGATCTATAACATGATAGCTCCAAGAAGCATGAGGTTCCTATAAACCATACATCCATCAATGATCTCTTAAATAGCCTACCCTCCAACATGGCTTCCATAGTGAAGTCCCCTCCTTCACAAAAACACTATTCTCCAGCAAAGTGATCAACGATTAAAATCTCAATAGAATCTCGGAAAACCTTGATCACAAGTCTTGCATCGATAATAGGAACCACCACCCAATATTGATCAATCCCCAACCACCATGCACGTGATCAGCCTTGAGCATCAATTTCCCTAGGCAAGAAAGTTTCCTAGAGAGTAGCCTCTTGAGGTTTCAACCTCAAAAAGATGTTCAACACTCGATCGAGTAGACAACTCAAAATCACAAAGAATCATGACAAAATCCAATGTTGCTCATGTCCATTAGTCGAGTCTTAGTACCTTGACAGCAAGCAATCAGAGCCAGCCATCCAGCATTTCCTGCTTAACTGACCTCTTCTTGCTTGATAGAAATTCCAACATATTCCCGCATGCACGCTAATACCTCTATACCATATTTCTATCGGAACTCCATGCAAACAAATTGAAAGTTTCAACATTTGATGAACCATGCATATCAATACTAAAGATGCATTTATATGTTTAATGTTGGGAGCCACACAATTAATACACATGACCTTACAATTTCCACACAATAAACATTATGCTTTTTATCCCCCTATAATTCAATAGTTGATAACTCCAAACAAGGGGCTTAAAATTCTACATGCTATCATGTAGAGGCTAACAACCAAGACTCTTAAGACAGACCCTTGCCCTATTCATTCTCTCTTCAACAATCTCCACCACAAATTTCAATCCTCCAAGGTTCTATGTCCATCTTATCCATACCACCTTTGAAATATCCATTGTGTCTCCAACCAAAATGATCATTCTTTCCTACTTTTGCATACACACATACATAATTACCAACCTTCAATTATTCTACTTGGGACTGATTCAAGGAAGAACATAAAGGAATAAAGTTGAACTAGAAGAGTGACCTAAAGGATCAAATCTAGACCTCTTAGAGGTCAGTAGAGAGAACCACCTCTCCTCCACATGCTAAAAATCTTCATCTCTCTCTTATTTTATCCTTTTCTCCTTTGTTATTGTACAACAATGTGCTTCCATCTTTCTCTACTGCCAACAATGGTTGTCCATGTCTAGTCATCATTAAGGCTATGTTTCCCATTTGGGACTAAATTATCTACTTTAAATCTATGCCAGTTGTTAAGATTTAGATTTATCATGTCGACTTATTTTTGTATATTTTTATTATGATTGCATGGTTGTTTGATCCCTTCTTTGCATGAGTTACCTCTTTGACAACCTCGAGATAGTAGTGATTGAAATAGGAAGAGAAGGTAGTTTAAATCTCATCTTCAAGTAGATGCTTGGCCAAGAGTATTTTTTTCCAACTTACCAAAACATTCCTTCCTCTCATAGTTCTCCAAACTTCCTTGGGCCTGTTGAGGAGTCTTGGAAAGTTTTGGGCATTCCTCCAGGTCTTCAAGAGAAGTTTTGAGCATTTGTTGGGGTTCTAGTCACACTACATGAGAGCAGTTGTGATTACCTCACAGGTGTAGCTACTATGTTGCATGATAGTGTTAGATATTGATTCTAGATAGGGTGTCCAAGCTTTGTCAACATCCGAAGACAAGGTACATATATGTTCTAGTTCATGGATTATACATCATGTATCTCCTTTCATTGTATCAGAGTTTTCAAGATACATTTTTTGCTCTTTATTTTATTTACTGCCTTAATCTTTATATTTAATTAGTAGCCATCCATCTCTATGTTTCACTTAGATAATTTAAAACTGGGGTCTTAGGTACAACACATCCACATCCCTATGTTAGACCTCAATTTCTTTATTGACGCTATACACTTGTGGGCATTGGTTGAATATCGGGTTATAAAAAATAAAACATGATATGCATTGATGTTTGGTGTTTGAATTTGATTTTAATACTCAATTTTGTCCTATCACCAATAGAAGACAAAAATAATGAAGTCTTGGTCCAATTTATTCGACTTCTTAATAGAACAATATCCTTAGAACATCAACCAATGGTCGGCTAGAGATGATCTTCAATCCCTCATACAAAAAGTAAAGAGATATGATGGATCCCTACACGGGGTATCCTTAGTCCAATGTTCGCATTAAGATGTTCATATCACATTTTTTTCCTAATTATCATATTAGTAAAATGCACTTATGGTAGCTTTTTGCATGTTTTTATAGGTACTTTGGCACTAAATGAAGGAAGCATGAGATGGATTCTAGTTCTAGGACTTCTCAAAGCTTGGAGAAGCTCAATGATGTCAAGATCAACCCCAACCTACCCGAAGTGACCAAAGATCAAAGTTAGGCAAAAAAAACCATATATTGCCAAGTTCAACACCAAAGTGCACAATAAAGACCTTAAAATCATTGTGTTGCTTCACCACGGTTGTGATACAAGACCCCAAGTGATAAGAAAATATCATGTTTTGAAGGAAACAATGCATTCAAGCTACAACGGTTGTGCTCCTCAAAACAACCACGACATGTATCAGCCACCACGAACATGGAACCATCCCCCCATAGAATGGTAGTGCTTAAGATCATGTTTTCAACCTCCTCTACTTACCACGATTGTGGTATTCCCCACAGTCAGGATGCCCTCATGCCACCACATCCATGGTGCCTATTGTAGTTTTTGTGCCAATTTAAACTTCCACTTACAAGCCTAAAATCCACCACCAAATCACCAAAACCATTCTAAACTACCACAACCATTTTACCATCTTCCCACCAGGGTTGCGGTATCCTTAAACCTACCTAATATTTTTACTAATCTTCACATTATCCCCACTTTACCCTAGAGAACCTAAACCCCTATAATTTCCTTAGTGGTAGTTGAGGGTAAAAGGTTAGCTCCCTTGGCAATTCATTTCTACCACCTACCTGCTACCTACCTGTTATGTCTCTCATTCATCACCTTCACCCTAAAACTCTATTTTTATAGGGTTTTGGCCATTTCACTTCTATTTTTCATTCCATTCCATCGTCTTATAGGAACCTGAGCTAGCTACTATTGGATCCAAAGGAGAAGGTCTCCCTATTGACACCCAGGATCTTTATTTCAATGTGTTCCTCTTATTTTGTTCTTTCCTTGACTATGAAAATATCTATGTTATAGAGAGAATGAGAAATAAGAGTCTAGAAGAGGAAAAATTCCTAAGTCCATCTAGTAGATCCCTATCTAGCATCCCTATTTCCCCCCTATCCCTCTACTGCACTAGCCCTAGGTGTGAGATCTAAGTAGCAAGGTATGATTCTCGATATGAACTTAGAAAGGAGGTGATAAGTGGTTGTATGGGAGGTAAAAGGAGGTAGATCACTATCTGTTACATCCCATACCACCCCTTGCCACTAAGTGCATTAGGAGAATCATGCTTAGAAACCTAGACTTGTATGATCTAGACTAATGATTTCTAGCACTAAATCAAATGTGTCTGGTAAGGTTGGATGGTAAGTAGTAGAGACTTGTTCCCCTATACAGTACCATGTCACCCATGGCCATGTGATGTGATTTATAATTTATAATCATTTCTTTTTGTTTGGTTTAATATCTTAAATGTTGGATGTATCTGTAAGAATATGACCCTTATACATGTTTATGGTTAAGAATATGACCCCCATAAATGTTGATGGTTTCAGATCCCCCAAAACGACCTACATACGACATCACTTGATTAGAATCTTAATTTCCTTCTTTCTAGATGGTGTAAGTTAACTTACATCACCCACATGATATCTACATATAATTGATAGTTAATTGTGAAATTATTTGTTATGGTTAGTTAGTTCTTGATCTTACATTTCTTAGTGTTAGTTATCATTGCCATTGCTTAGTTAGTGTCAATTTCCTCCTTTGCTTAATTTATTACACCCAATTCATAGTTTAGCTTAGATTTCATTCTTGATCTTGCTTCTGACCCTTAGTGTAAATAAATTCAATTTGAAAAGCTAACTTCCCCAAAAACCTAACCAAAAAATCAGATATGATGCCCCAACTCTCTTTGTGGAATACGACCCCTTACATGTTGATCCTATACCACATCCTGAGAATGTGTGCTTGGGGATCATTTGTATTATGAGTGCCTCATTCAGAACCTTATTTATTTTGGTGTGCCACAAGTGCATCAAGATATTGGGTGTCATCGTTGGGGATAGGGGTACTTGACCTAGTTTGTTTTGTCTCGCTTTGACTTCTCCTATTTCTCTCGCCATTGATATTATTTATTCTTTGTGCTATTATTATGTCTTAGATTGATAATTCTTCTTTATTATATATTGTGAAAGAGAAAGTTCACTTCATAGAAGGAAGAGATGGCTAATACTAATGGAGGACCATCACCAAACAATATAGAGCATCAAGAGGATGTGATCAACCCACCTCCTTAGCATCTCTAATACTACTTTTTGGACAACTATACTTCTCCTATTGCAACAAAAATAGGGGAAATGCCTAGTTAAGAATTATTCATCCATTAGATCTAGTTCAAATGTTGTTGACATTCTATGTATGTGATCAAAAAAATACTTATCATGGTGTGGATTCCTTCATAGAGACATGTTCCATCTTCCACACTCCCTCTACTATGAATGATGTTATTCAATTGACCATGTTACCCTTTTCACTTAAGGATAGCGATAAGGAATCATATTTTTCTAGAGGTGATATAATGACATGTGAGGATATGAAGAAAGCCTTCATAAGAAAATTATTACTATTGCTAATTTGACTCAAATGTGCAGGGTCATTATGAACTTTTTCCAAAGGGACCATGAGAAGTTTCATAATAGGAGGAAGAGATTCCAGAGGCCACTGAGATATTTCCCTAATCATGAAGTATTTTTATAATATCTTATAGTATATTTATTATAAAGTATCTCAATTGAGTCATACCATGGTAGATTCATCGTGTGGAAGCATGTTCATGGAAAAGTCACCAGAAGATTCTTTTCCCTTGTTTGAGCATATGTGAAAAATCAAGGCATCATGCTTCTAGTGTCATCAATGAGTGTGACAGAAATATTAGGGTGACACTATCTCTCCCATCCCCTTCATCTATTGATGATGAAAATTCTCAAATGATGAATATTCTAGTTGATGATGATGAACTTAATGACAAATATAGTTGGAGGTGCCTCTAGCAACTCTATGCAAGACATTGGTAAGGTGGAGGAAGTGAAGAACTTGCAATTTTTTGGCAATCAAAATTCTCAATGATACATGTCGCAGTCCTACCATACCCAAGGCCATAATCACAGAATAGGGATTGAAGATGCAGCTTTCAAAAGAATGTGATAAGGTTTAAAGAAAAGACTTGAATAATAACTTCAAGACTTTCTCTCTATAAAGAGGGGATATGTAACATCCCAAAATTTTCAAGAGTAATTAAAATCTTAGAATGTAGTTTTTTCTTAAATAGAAATAGTTGAAGGTTTTAATGCAAAAAGGCCATGAAATGAAATTTCTTAAAAGATAATGAAGTGAGAGGAATAAACGAGACCCAAAATACATTATTTCTTTCTTATGTACATTATGTGATAAAAATTTACTCAAAGATATAATGTTGGTTTCTTTTCCTCCCTCCTATTCTTAAAAATGTTTAAAAGGGATGAAAGAGAAAGGAAAGAGGCATGAAATTCAAAATTAATAGTTATATGACTCGAACAAGAAGTATTATTTTATTGGCTTTCAAGATAAGAAAGGCGTTGATATATTTATTTCTCCCTCTTCTCATTTGGATTGCAAAAAAAGGGAATAATAAAATGTCCCTTTTCACCAATCTCAAAATTATAAGACGAGTTACTCAATAGGACCAATAATAAATAACTTTCTTTTCTTCTTGATAAGTATTAACTTAAGAAGTAAAGCGATTTACTAAACTAATGGGAAATTGGTAACTAAATAAGTTTCGAAATTTCTAGAGAGGATATGTTGTGTATGACTAATAGGTATATTTTGATCCAACTTTTAGGGTAATTGAAGATAATATGAAAATTAAGATAATCATAAAATTTGAAGTAGAAATAACTTTACATGTGGTAGGGATGGCTAATTTAAGGAAATATATAATTGAGATAGAGATAAAGAATATTCTAGAATAAAGAGTTTCCTAGAAGCCTAATGATCTAACCACCCCATACGTGACTCATATCTATATACTTTCCATGATGGCTTTTGGTTTTCCAATCAAGGAGTATCCTTTTGAGAAAGGACTAAGGCAAGTCCGAAATTTTGTCATAGAAAAGGATCAATTAGTTTTGTTTTATAAGTTGTTGTTACCATAAGTGGAGTATCCAAGCATGGGATATACTTTACATTGATGGGCCATGGTTAACGTGAGTGAAGCACCATCCCATAAGACCATCACCTACCATGAATCCAAAAGGAAAAAAACTCAGACCCGTCTCCCATCTCTCCTTCCTTCTTCATCCTCCTCCTCCTATCCCTAGAACTCCATATAGAGCCTATATAACAGACCATAGGAACCCCCATCTTGACCCTAGAACTCGAACCTCAGTCTCTGCAACCCATGGATAACCCATGGAGGTGAAAGTCGATTATCCACACCCTTCTAGACAGCATGAGGCACATACACTGGCTAACAATCACAATGATTCTGCCAGCAACGCTCATCCTCGTATTGACTCCATGAGCTATACCTAGGTCCTCATGGAGACGACGGGAAATAGACATGGCAGAGCATGTCAGTATCCTGGCGCCGTAGACGTGCAAGGAACCTTAGAGTTAATGCAGACCCATGGAGTCAGTGTCTGGAGGACTTGTGCAGCATGGCCGAGAAGTGCTTGGAGTTGGCAGGTTCGGATAGTGGCTCATGAGATTGGGAACATCTACTAATGGCAAGAGGGAGGTTGGGTATTCAACCATTCACTACAGGAACTTAGAATAGAGCACCGCTCACTAGTAAAGGGAGGAAGACGGGAGGGAACCAGAACTAGAACCAATGAGAGGGAGATAGAATTTACGGTGGAGAGATGGAGAGTGATGGAGGTGGACCTTGGAGGTATTGCAATGGCTGGAAGAATGAACACTAGCCGCCGGCTCCGTTGGCCACACCGGTGTCGGTGTCAGAGCACCCTACCATCAGCGGCGATCTGTGGCTACGGCGGAAGTGGAACCCCCGCATGAAGATGTGAACGTAGAGCGAGGGGCCAGGTTGGCCCTGAACCAGACGGCTCATGCTTGCCTTAGTCATGGGCTGCACACCACTTAGACAGCTGGCCGATGGGCCCCAGGTGGCGTGGCCCAATGAGTGATTGCCACGTCACCTACACATGAGGTATATTGGTCTAAGTTTCCTTCTATCATAGTATATGCTAGAATTACCCAAATACAGCAAATCTATATATCAAGTTGATCACAAAATCACATAGAATCTGAATATAATATGTTTGAGATCTAATTCTGACCATAGTTGAAAAAAATAAGGTAAATACCTAATTATGTGATGACTTATACATGGAAACCCTAGATTGATGATTAATGCATTGAAAACATTAAGTTCCTTTCATTTGTGTTATTATCTGATGTTATTGAACATAATGAGACTTTGAGATAATGATTATGATGATGATAAACATTTAGGGATTTTAGGTTGATAACCATATACACGATAAATAGGGTTTAATGCTTTGGGTGATATCCATATTAATGTAAATATATTTGGACAGGAGAATTTGGGTTTTCAAACCCCAAGGGCATGATTAGGGTTTACTGAACCTAGGATAGGATATTAGATCTTCCCCAAGTTCAAGGTAAGTGGTCCATGCACTTTGAACATATATATTTTAGTGATTGTATATATGTATGCATAATGAATGTTATGAATGTATTATTTACTGATTCAATTACTTAAAGTCAATGAATGTATGATGAAGTGAATGTCATGTTTTTACTATCCCTATTATTGCATCACCTTCATGAACACTAAAAGCAAAGTTAAAGTTAAAGTTATAAGAGTAAAGTAAGAGTTTTCATGAGAAACATAATGTAAAAGATAGCTTATATAAGGTCCTCATTAAGAGGCCCCTCAGAAAAAAATTTAAGAGGCACTTCAATGCATAAGAGAAGAGGTACTTTTATGCAACCCAAGAGGCACTTCGGTACATAAGAGAAGAGGCACATATGTGCAAACCCGAGGATCCTTATATAGGTCAAGATAAAAGAAACTTAAAAGTAATTGTATTTTTTCCCAATGATTTAATACTTAAAAGTTTATTTTCAACTTACATGTTTTCTTTTAAATTATAATATGTTTAATTCCACTTACCATTGATTTTATGCATGACTGGGGGTGAGATGCCCACAGGTTAGGAGGAAGAATTACATGACATGAAAGGACTGGCTCAAGGAGTCTTTGAGAAGGAAAAAAAACCTAGTGGGGTGCCATTTACCAAGGTGATCCAAAGCATAGATATTATGTACATTATGAAAAATCTTGCTAACAAAGTAGATTAAATGAATTTGATGTAGTTTTCTTTTGTCAAAAACTATGTATGAATCAGATTTACACAATGCAAAGTGTTTAATTTATTCAAATTGCAAATGAATATTTATTTATGACACCCCCTTGAGTAAATATCTTTCGCTCAGTGATGTTTACATGTTATGAAAAGTGGGGTGTTACAATATGGTATCAGAGCAATTTGTAAATGGCCACTAGGCAAATATGATTCACATAGTCACCCTAGAATGAAGGTATGAGATTAAGTTATAGGAAAGGGCTCCAAGGAAGAGTATCAAACCCTAAGATAATAAGATTTTTCACCCTAGAGTAGAAATATATATTAGAGGTAGGTGTATATTTAGTTTAGATCTTAGGTATTGACCTAATCTTAGCTAGTGCATATTCTCTCTTATCTTAGTGGTTGGTGCACACCATGTGAAGAATGTAGAGGATAGTCATAAGCATTAGACTTATTGTGCATCTTTTCCCTTCATAATAGTATGTGTGGTATGGAATATGTGTACTATTAGGTTGGTGAAGGGTAGCACTATAGGATCTTTCATCGTTGGGTATGTGTTTGATCAACACTTACCTGAGGATGTCAAAAAAATGGGCAATACAACAGACCTAAAATAGATTTTCATCTACACCTAATGATAGAAAGACATGAGAAGGTTGAGGTCGAAGTCCTAAAGGTAGTGCTAAGTTTAGCTTCATAAGCCCTAAGTATAATTTAAAGAAGGAGACCAACGGAATAGTTAGTTTATGATCACATAAATGTTTTATGCAATTAAAATCCCACATGTTACATATTTCTTTTATGCAAAATTGTGAACATTATTGAACATTGAAATGTTAACTATCATTCAATGAAGAGGTAAGAAGAACCCTAAGGTGGGTAGTAGCCTAAGTAAAAAATTTGAGGACGAAATTTATTTAAGGTGGGTAGAATTGTAACATCCCAAAATTTTCAAGAGTAATTAAAATCTTAGAATGTAGTTTTTCCTTAAATATAAATAGTTGAGGTTTTAATGCAAAAAGGTCATGAAAGGAAATTTCTTAAAAGACAATGAATTGAGAGGAATAAATGAGACCCAAAATACATTATTTCTTTCATATGTACATTATGTGATAAAAATTCACTCAAAGATATAATGTTGGTTTCTTTTCCTCCCTCCTATTCTTAAAAATGTTTAAAAGGGATGAAAGAGAAAGGAAAGAGACATGAAATTCGAAATTAAGAGTTATATGACTTGAACAAGAAGTATTATTTTATTAGCTTTTAAGATAAGAAAGGCATTGATAAAAAAATTTCTCCCTCTTCTCATTTGGATTGCAAAAAAAGGGAATAATAAAATGTCCCTTTTCATCAATCTCAAAATTATAAGGCGAGTTACTCATTAGGACCAATAATAAATAACTTTCTTTTCTTCTTGATAAGTATTAACTAAATAAGTAAAGAGATTTACTAAACTAATGGGCAATTGGTAACTAAATAAATTTCGAAATTTCTAGAGAGGATATGTTGTGTATGACTAATAGGTATATTTCGATCCAATTTTTAGGGTAATTGAAGATAATATGAAAATTAAGATAATCATAAAATTTGAAGCAGAAATGACTTTCCATGTGGTAGGGATGGTTGATTTAAGGAAATATATAATTGAGATAGAGATAAAGAATATTCTAGAATAAAGAGTTTCCTAGAAGCCTAATGATCTAATCACCCCATACGTGACTCATATCTATATACTTTCCACAATTGATTTTGGTTTTCCAATCAAGAAGTATCCTTTTGAGAAAGAACTTGGGAAAGTTAGAAACTCTTTGATAGAAAATGATCAATTAATTTTTTTGTAAGTTATTGTTGTTACCATAAGTGGAGTATCCAAGCATGGGATCTACATTACAATGATGGGCCATGGTTAACGTGAGTGAACCCCCTTCCCATAAGACCATCACCTACCATGAATCCAAAAAAAACAAACTCAGACCCATCTCCCATCTCTCCTTCCTTCTTCATCCTCCTCCTCCTATCCCTAGAACTCCATATAGAGCCTATATAACAGACCATAGTAACCCCCATATTGACCCTAGAACTCGACCCTTAGCCTCTGTAGCCCATAGAGAACCCCTAGAGGTGAAAGTCAGTCATCCACACCCTTCCAGACAGCATGAAGCACATACGTTGGTTAATGATCGCGATGATTCTGCTAGCAGTGCTCATCCTCATATTGACTCCATGAGCTATACCTAGGTCCTCAAGGAGACGACGGGAAATAGAGATGGCAGAGCATGTCTGTATCCTGGCACCACAGACGTGCAAGGCACCTTGGAGTCGGCGCAGACCCCTGGATTCAGCATCTGGAGAATTTGTGTAGCATGGATGAGAAGTGATTGGAGTTGGCAGGTTTGGATAGTGGCTCATGAGATCGGGAACATCTGCTAATGGCAAGAGGGAGGTTGGGTGTTCAACCATTCACCGGAGGAACTTAGAACAGAGCATCGTTCACTAGCAAAGGGAGGAAGACGAGAGGGAACCAGAACCAGAACCAGAACCAGTGAGAGAGAGATAGAGTTTGTAGCAGAGTGATGGAGAGTGATGGAGGTGGACCTTGGCGGTACTGCAGTGGCTGGCAGAATGAACATTGGTCACCAGCTCTGTTGGACACGTCGGTGTGGGTGTCGGAGCATGTTGCGATCTGTGGCTACGGCGGAAGTGGAACCTTCGCACGAAGACAAGAACGTAGAGCGAGGGGCTAGGTTGACCCTGAACTGGCCAGCTCATGCTCGCCCTAGTCATGGGCCGCACACCACTTAGCCAGCTAGTTGATGGGCCCCAGGTGGCGTGGCCCAATGAGTGGTTGCCACGTCACCTACACATGAGGTATATCAGTCTAAGTTTCCTTCTATCATAGTATATGCTAGAATTACCCAAATACAGCAAATCTATATATCAAATTGATCAGAAAATTGCATAGAATGCGAATATAATACGTTTGAGATCTAATTCTGACCATATTTGAAAAAATAAGGTAAATACCTAATTATGTGATGACTTATACATGGAAACCCTAGATTGATGATTAATGTGTTGAAAACATTAAGTTCCTTTCATTCATGTTATTATCTAATGTTATTGAACATAATGAGACTTTGAGATAATGATTATGATGATGATAAACATTTAAATTGTTTAGGTTGATAACCATATACATGATAAATAGGGTTTAATACTTTGGGTGATATCCATATTAATGTAAAATATATTTGAACTGGAGAATTTGGGTTTACAATCCCCAAGGGCATGATTAGGGTTTATTGAACCTAGGAAAGGATATCAGATCTTCCCCAAGTGCAAGGTAAGTGGTCCATTCACTTTGAACATAAATATTTGATTGATTGTATATATGTATGCATAATGGATGTTATGAATGTATTATTTATTGTTTCAATTGCTTAAAGTCAATGAATGTATGATGAAGTGAATGTCATATTTTTACTACCCTATTATTATATCACCTTCATGAACATTAAGAGTAAAGTTAAAGTTAAAGTTTTAAGAGTAAAGTAAGAGTTTTCATGAGAAAGATAATGTAAAAGATAGCTTATATAAGGTCCTCATTAAGAGGCTCCTCGGAGAAAAATTTAAGAGGTACTTCGGTGCATCAGAGAAGAGGTACTTCGGTGCAACCCAAGAGGCACTTCGATGCATAAGAGAAGAGGCACATATGTGCAAACCCGAGGATCCTTATATAGGTCAAGATAAAAGAAACTTAAAAGTAATTGTATGTTTTTCCAATGATTTAACACTTAAAAGTTTATTTTCAGCTTACATGTTTTTTCTTTTAAATTATAATATGTTCGATTCCACTTACCATTAGTTTTATGCATGTATGGGGGCGAGATGCCCATAGGTAAGGAGCAAGGTTAGGAGATAGAAGTTACATGACATGAAAGGACTAGCTCAAGGAGTCTTTGAGAAGAAAAAAAAACCTAGTGGGGTGCCATTTACCATAGCGATCCAAAGCATAGATATTATGTACATTATGAATAGTCTTGCTACCAAAGTAGATTAAATGTATTTGATGTAGTTTTATTTTTTCAATAACTATGTATGAATAATATTTTACACAATGCAAATTGTTTGATTTATTCAAATTGCAAATGAATATTTGTTTGTGACACCCCCTTAAGTAAAGAGCTTCCGCTCAGTGATGTTTACATGTTGTGAAAAGTGGGGTGTTACCGAATACGTCTCAAACTATGGTGAACCCAAACAATACAAGTGGACAAATGGGTTTTCTTCAAAACTCATATGATCCAACCTAATGTAAATGCAATCAATATATCAATAACACGACCTTCCTAACCCTCATATACCTCCACTACCACAAATTTCCCTACCAACGCACCTACCACTACCACTAATCCCAACTACCTCATTCTCAACACCAAAAACTACCTCCACCACCACAAACCATCAACAAGATTCCCCTCCTCCCATGAGCAAGTGAATGTTGTGACCATCTTGATGAGTGGTAAGGCCATTGAGAAAGTCAAGAGTCAAATAGGAAATGATCATGTGAACAAACCATATGTTGATGAAGTGAAGTTGAAGAAGAGAATTCATAATATTGTGATTGGGACAACTGAAAATGATCATGTGATGCCTTATGTTGATTTTTGAAACCATGTGTTGCACCCTCTACTATGTTTGTGAGTTCTATAATTCCTATTAAACCACTGTTGCCAAGTGAAAGTACTCATGTGTTTCCTCAAGGAAATTCATCTCCTCACGTGATACTAAGCTCATATGAGCCTCAACTTTTTCTAGATGCATTGGATGAGCCATCATCATCCAAGAGAAGGCAAAAGAATAATCTAGACATTCTTGAGACCTTCTAGGAAGAAAAGTTCAATATATTGTTGCTAGATGCAATAAACAAAAATGTGGATTATGCTAAATTTCTCGAGGATATGTGCAGTTTCTAGAGAAAGATAGGTGGGGTTGGACAAAAAGGTGAAGCTTACTGAGCAAGTGACCCCAACTCCACACCATGCTCTTTCATTGAAGAAGGACTCTAGAGCCCCTCTTATCCCCTACCACTTTGGTAGCCATATCATTGTGAAATCCTTGCTTTATTTGGGGTCTAGTGTAAATATCATGCCATATAGTATTTATCTTGAATTGGGATTGGGCAAGCTCAATGCAGCCACTTTTAATCTTCAATTGGAAAACCAATCCATCAAGGTATCAAGTTGAAGGGTGGATGATGTGTTAGTGTTGATCTACATGGATACAACAATGTTCTCTACAAACTTCATTGTTCTTGATATTGAACCGGAAGACAAGGAGATCACTACAATCTTGGGGAGAACCTTCATGGAAATGACTAGTGATGATATTCATGTGTAAACTATTAGAATGATAGTTACCTTCATGATATTGAAGTTGAGTATCTTTAAGAGTTCAACAATACATGAGGAAGAGAAGGCCAAAGATGATGACGAGCATTTTGAGGATCCACACGATGATTGGCATGAGGATCAATCCTGAAATGAGATTTTTGAGAGTTGACTAAAATGAGGGAGGAACCACTACATTGGAAAATGTTTGATGATGAAGGAGATCCATGCCCGAATGAAGGAGAAACCTTAGCACTAGTGGGAGGCAACTCATGTAGGTTTGAGGGCTTATTCACTCAAGCATCACTTTTTTGTTACACAATTTCAAGGAATACAAACACACTACACTTGATAATTTTGTTGCTTTTTATTCATTTTAGAACAAAAACTCAGCTTGAAGAATGATCTGTGAAGTAGCCAAGCCATATGGTGATCTAAGTTTAAAGCATAAAGAAATCTAATTGAACTGAACATCTACAACAAACTTCCTAGAATGGTCATTCTATTTTGAATGATCATGGTGAAGATCGACCAGAAGGACCAAAGTTTCCATATACCCACACTACTTGAGTGGCACATGGATATGCCAACCTTCAAGCTAATCCATCACAAGTCCAAAATTATTAGCCTACTATCATAAGTTGTGGTTTCATGTTGATGATATCATGAATAAAATCTTGGGGTGGTAATCCCCTTTTTATTTTCTTATATTTGAGCTAAATTTTTCCTGAGATCGTCAAATATTTGACAAACCCCCACACTTTTCTAGTTTACCTTTTCATTTTGCATCTTTGTATCCTTGCAAGCCATGTCATCATTTTGTTGAATTTTTGTGTAATTTTTCAAATTTATTTCCACTTTGTTCTTGCCATCCACTCGCATTGCATTACATGTAGCCCTAAATAATTTCTTGTGTGTGATTATTTAGTATTTGGTTTCTTTCTCTTTCTTTCTTAGTAGTTAGTTTTTAATGTGAATAGGGATAATTTTGCACCACTTTGTGAAATTTTCCCAAGTTTGAAATAATTTCCCCTAAAAGGTTCTTTAAACTAACCGCAAAATTGTGAAATTGATCAAATGACTTATGATAAATGCACTTCCATTATCATTTGATTATGACTAAATGATCTCAATTTTTGAATTTCTACATGTTTTCCACTTCTATAGTGAAATGTTGGACTATTTGGTTGGCAATTGGGGAAGGCATAGATGTTTAGGGTTAATCAAGTCTGATGAAATGAATGTGGTTTACCATAATTGCTCATTCATTTTCATTTTGTTAATTGCATGTGAACAATTTACTAGAACAAATTGCATATATGAAACTATGTGAAGATTCTCACCATGTAACCCCTCTCTTCATCCTCCTTCATACATAATTTCATATCCCTCTACTTATAAAAAGATTCAAAAAAGGACAAAAAGAGTAAGCCATGGCCACCCTCTAAAATATTGGGAAAGCCAACTGTTCCTCCTATATGCTTCTTACTAACACCATATGCCATATGTACACAAGGGGCAAAAGAAAAAGACAATGTAAAAAGAAAATAAAAGGTGATAATGTGTAATAGAATCTAAATAAGGAAAGGAAAAGATGAGTACTCTAATGTAATATCACTCCAATATCCTTCCAAAACCCCATTCTTCTCATTACATAACCATTGACCTACGAAACATAAAACCTATCCCACCTTGCCCCCATATAGAGCCAAGTGGATCAAGTGGAGTGGATTGAAATATAAGTTTGAATGCATGCCAAATGGGTCTTGTGGATTGGATTGACATATAAGGTTGAATGCATGCAAGAAAAACAACATCCCTAGCAGATGTGTCAAACTCTATATATGAAAATTTTACCAATGGATTTGTGAATACTACATAACTTGCTTGAGTATTGTTATCTTTTATGGGGAGTCTATCTACTTTGTGCCTTTATTGTATTTGGTTTGTGTTAGAGGAGAGAAGAGAAGTTGATCATATAAAGGAATTCATACTTAAGTTATTTAGTCAATGATCATGTACTTGAAAATATATGTCATTACATAATTGATAAACTAAACAGAGAGCTTCAGTTCGATCATACTTGAGGACAAGTATCTTTCAAGATGGGGGTGGTGGTGGAGCCCTCTATCAGGCTTAATCTTGTGTCTTTTAGTCCACGATTATCATCAATATGTTCATAATGCATATTATTTACAAATTTATATCACATTATATCAAAAACAATTATGGATTTGTTTATGTATGTTTTTAGAGGTACTTTGGTATTAAATGGTGGAAGTTACTAGGGGAGGCTGATCCTAGGACTTCCCCAAGATTTTACAAGCTCAAAGTTTTGCTGCTAACATCAACCTCAACCTAACCTGAGTGACCAAGGATCAAAATCGAGAAAAAACCACCATAAATGGCCAACTTCAACATCAAAGGGCATCAGAAATCCTATAAATAGCTATAGTACTTTTAATTTCTATGCTACAAGACCTCAGGTTATAAGGAAGTCTCAGGTTTGGAAGAAACCAAGGCATTCAAGCAATGATAGTCATTCTTCTCAAGATAGTTGTGGTATGTCAAGGCCACCATGACTGCATTAGCCACCATGACCATGGCAACTTCCCTCCTAGAATGTATGTGTTTTTAACACCCCACTTATGGATACATACAATAACTGAGAGGAACTATTTTACTCTTGAAGTGGTACGTCACATCATGATAATCACTACAAATAAATAAATAAGTCACCATGCATTTTCATGAAAAGATTCATATATATTTCTTAGAACAACTGACTTCTGTATCAATTTTTAGATCAAAGTTCTAAACATGGAATGACTAAAACATGAAAGGAAACATTCTATATATTAGGATCATCGAAGGTAGATTGCATTGCACCATGTTACATTTGAAGGTCTTCTAATTCTTGTCTTACTCTTCTTTAGTCCTTATTTGCTCCAATTCTTGGAGACATCTCGTCCCCAGTCATGCAAAGGGGAAAGCAACACATCAATCAATGGTAATGGCACTTTATAGCATAAACAAAATAATCATACTTGACATGCATGATAATTGACACAACTTAACTTTATACATTCTTGAATTATTTAGTAACATGAAGAATTACACTGTAAATATATGCATCTCTCTAAGACACCCACTTATGAGCACAGATTTCTAGGAAAGTCCTTGACAACCTCTTGAGGTCCATCATTCGGGAAGCACATAGAAACTGGTTCAATTCCAATTATCTTAACATTAACATTACAATGAACATGAATCTAATCTTGAACTCGATCTTTAACATGATGGGATTTCTCCCTCTTGAAATTTGAACTTTAAATCCATAAATTATTAATATTTAATCATAATATCTAATCCTAATGAGCATGGTAACAATGGTACATAGGATATAGAAATCATCATGTGATTTATATAATGCATATGATTAGATCATTGAACTTGAAATGATAATATCTACTTTATACATAACATTGAAATCAACCATGAATAATTGTGCTCATTGGCATCACAAGTTTACCTTGGAGAAAAGAAGATCATAACTTAGTCTCTCTGGTATTGATTCAATCCTAAGCTCCATGAAATAACAAGATTTATATTTATTATTACCTTATAAGCATCGTAAACCTTAATTTTTTTCAAGAAACATGGTCATCAATGGTGTAATTAGGGTTTGAAAACAATGAAGTCAGATTCTACTTGAAACATCCTTTCCAAAACATATTCTTGGGTACATTTCTGAATGGTAGATAATTTGTTATGAACTTTATGTAACTGACTGGTTAGAATTTAGTAAACCTTATGTGTGGCATTGATTAAATCAAAAATAAAATCAATGTGAATGAAACGTCAAAAAAGACAGAAAATGACATGGCTCACTTTACATTTGATTGAATCAATGGGAATAAAAAATCCTTCAAAACAATTAAATTGCACAGTGTGATAAACTAAAATACATGTGTTTAAATCCAAAACTATCCTTGATATATGAATTATCCTATCTGATTAATATGGGAATCAAGGTACTTTTACCCTTGCCCTTCTTCTTCCCTTCTCTTAGCTCCGTGGAGATTTACTGAGGTCTGAGATCTCTGATCCACGTCAAGGAAATGTGCCCTTCACAAGATGTCAAGGATTCCAGAGGGTTTCCTACATCCCAACAAAGACATCAACCCATGATGTGGGATTTGGCATGCACCAGAGCACCAAGATCCATGGCACAACTGTGGTTGATCAGTAGGGAGAACCACAATGGTTGAAAATGTGGTATACATAACAAAAAATGAACAAAACCCGTCATAGAGGAAAACCAAACCTGAGCGAACAATCATGGTTGTGAACGAACCTTTGTGGCCCAAGAATAGGTCAGAAGGTTTATGGGGAACAGGGGAAACATAATTTGAATTTAGAGTCACTAAAATGATGGAGAAAAGCAAGTATAGAAGTTAGAAATAAGCTCTCGGTGGTCTCTCAATGCCAAGCTATGTAAAATTGTGGTTAGGTAGGCATTGCACTGGTCTACAGGTGACCATGGTTGCAGGTTGGCAACCCAGTGATTGGAATCATAGAGGAAGTAAACAGGATGGCATTTTGGTAATTTGAAAAGCATGAACCACGATTGAGGATACTTACTAGTGTTATAATTGCATAAGGAGTTTTATCGATGACATGGTCCAAGCCAATGTTCTCGGAACAGTAAATTGAGTAGGATGGGGCTGTCAGGGGCACTGGAGATCAAATTGGAAGAGGAAGAGGAAGAGGAAGATGTGGGGTCCGGTGGTAGTTTCTGGGCCCCTTATATAAGGGAAAGAGTCCAAGGGCTGGTGGCAGTGATCTATGGTGGCAAGAAGGAGTCTGGCCCTAAAAGGGTGTTTCCTCGATAGATTAAGAAGTCCCTACAAATATGGGATTGATGAGCTTGGGGAGAAGAGATGAAGGTCGTAGAGAAGTCTTTTGGGCAGGGACACATTGGTGAGAAGGATCGGATAAGGACTGGGAGTCCATGAAGGAGAGACACTTCAGAGGCATGAGATGAGTCTGCAAAGGGCCAGACTCAACCCCAGTCGCCAGACCCAAAAAAATGGCAAAACGCTTATAAAATGAGATATAATCAGGAAACTAGGTCAGGTGATATTAAACTAAGGTTTTTAATTAAATACTATATCTATCCATTTCTATTAAATCAGGTTGTCAAATAACGTCATAATGACTTCAATTTTGAACTGTAGATAGATTAAGGAGTCTTGAATCTTCCTGTTCAATTAGATTTATGATTTAATTAACTTTTGTTCACCAATTTCATATATGTCATTATCTTAATGTATATGAATTGAAGTATTTAATAAAATGAATTTTTCTTTCCTTAATTATTTGAATCAAATTCCAAGGTTGAGATAATAGTGCGTCATATTCCATGTTAAAGGATATTGAATTAACTATTATCAGGCAAAGAGTGAATATTTCTTAAATTTATTGGACTTTGATTTAAATATTATATTTGGGGTCTAGAAAGTCATATTAGGTTCTACTTTATACTTTAGATTTTTCAAAATTAGAAAAATTAGGGTTTCAAATAAGGATCCGATGATAGGTTTGAAATTTGAGAATCTTACACTTCTACCCACCTTAAATAAATTTTGTCCTCAAAATTTCCACATACTACCCACCTTAAGGTTTTACATATCTGTGTATTCATATTCTCTAATGTCATCTTAAAGTATCATATCGTACTTAATATATGACATATTCATGGTTAACACAATTACATGAGAATTTGATTAACTTGACATGATTCGATATTAGACTGGTTTTCTACTTGAGTTGATATAGTCACTCTCATGAATGCACCCACAGTGCTCATAGGGACAATTAAATCTCACATAAGGTCGCTAAAGTCTCACATAACATGATTGAGAGGACCATATCAACATAGCATGATTTCTTATACTTAAACATGATTATCATGATAATATCATTAATTTGCATCCACATGATTTTCATGAGCATAAAATGAATCATAGCATAATGACACTTTGTTTAAGTAATCATAAATACATAAATGAATAATGTAAACCCTCTACTAAAAAAAATGTACTCAGTGTGCATGATCCACTCACTTATCTCTGTCAAATTATCTACCCTTCGCATACATGCTTGGTCTTACTATGTATCCAATTAGATTTAGGTGATTGTATATCTTAAATTTTTTATACTCACTCTTGTTTTCTTCATTGCCTATGGATACATGATGCTCGGTCATATATTCGTAGGTGACATGGCTTATCACACTTATGTTAGAACCCCCTCGTGCACATGTCCCATACCACATGCACTTGAAAGAACAAGACAAGCATGATTATGCACATAACATTCTCTCTACAAATCCCCATAAGCATGTGTCCCATACCACAAACACATGGGAAAATATATAGCATGTTATATACAATTTTGGAGTTTACATAAAGGTCTAAGGAATCTAGGTGCATAACCCTAATCCTTATCTAAACTTATGTCTCCTATCTATACCTCTATTTTAGTTTCCAATATCTTTAACTTAATTCTTCTATACCTAGGCCTTAGAACATATGAATCGGATTATTTTTTTGGTGGCCATCTACTTATTTGCTCTGATACCGTTAATATAACACCCAACTTTTGGATACATACAATAACTAAGCAGAAGCATTTTACTCTTGAAGTGGGATGTCACATCACAATAATCATTGCAAATAAATAATAAATCACCACACATTGTCTTGAAAAGATTCATACATAGTTCTTTGATCAAAAAAAGAACAACTAACTTTTTTATCAAGTCTAAGATCTAAAAGAATAACTAAAACATGAAAGAAAACATTCTAAATATCATGATCATCTAAGGTAGATGGAACCTCACAGGTTACACTTGAAGGTCTTCTTATCCACGGATTGCTCTTCTTTAGTCTGTATTTGCTCCAATTCCTGGGGACATCACATCCCTAGTCATGGCACTTTATATCATAAACAAAATAATTATACTTTACATGCATGAAAAATGACATGAATTAACTTTATACATTCTTGAATCATTTAATAGCATTAAAATTTAGCAGTAAATATATGCATCTCTCTATGACGCCCAATTAAGAAAACATGACTGCTAGGAAATCCCTTGATGCTAAAAAAGCCTTTGACGACCTCTTGGGGTCCATGATTCGATAAGCATATAAAAACAAATTCAGTTCCAATAATCTTAACATTAATATTATCATGAACATGAATCTAATATTGAACTTGAATGTTTAACATGATGGGATTTTTCCCTCTTAAAACTTGAACTTTAAATCTATAAATCATTAACCATAATATCTAATCTTAGCTAACGAGCTAACCATAGGACATAGGATATAGCAATCATCAAGCAATTTATATAATGAAAATGATTAGAGCATTGAACTTGAAATCATAATATCTACATTATACATAACATTCAAATCAACCATGAAAAATTGTACTCAGTAGCATGACCCATTTACCTTGGAGCAAAGAAGATCCTAACTTTATGTTTTTAAGTAAGCTAGGAGTAGATATTATTTATCCTGCCCTCCTCATAGCATGCTAAAAAGTATATTACATCAAGGAGACTAGTTGCGACCTCAAAACTCAAAGAAAGCATAAGAGAAACCTGGCGAACATAGGAATGAAAACTACAAAATTATATTTTTACCCATCAACACCACACTCTAAGGTAACATGCCATACTTCTCAATAAAAAAAATCCAAACCACGTATATGTCCAAGAAATTCTGATGTAAGATTTTCCTTTGCTTCCATATGGATAAGACCTCTAATTGCAGGGGAGGAGGTAGGGGTATCCAAAAATATTTACCTCCTCTCTAACTCTGCTCCAAAATCCAATCTCCCTAGTAACTCAATTTACTTCTTCAATGACATAAATACCAAGCATATCTCTCTCCTTCATAATCTCCCAGATGACCTTAATATAAGGTATAAGCTTCCATGGAAACAGTTTCTTGTCCCAAACAAAGCTAAGGAGTGAACTCTCCTCCATATCCACCTTTTGTCACTGAACAATTTTCATATGCACAGATTTTGAGTGCTATAATCAAAGCATATACACTAGCAGTCTCATTTTCCTCCGCATTAAGGTTGGCCCTATAAGAAAATATCATTCCACCATTATGCTCCTCACAGTACCCGTTGTCCATCTTCTTTTATTGTGCATATCATCTCGATATGATCCAATCATCAGGTTGATATTATGGTTTTGAATTTTAGGGGGTGCCATTTGACCAGATCAACATGTCTCATCATACAGTGTGGCTCCTCAGAACCTAGCCTCATCACATTTTGAGTGTTACTGCCTGTTCCTAGTCTCTTGAACCTCTTTTTTTATGATGAAATTAACATGTTTTGCCACATCTCTCCATACTGATTCTCTGTTTATGGAAACCTTTTCATATTTGGATCGACATATCACTCTCCAAATAGACCATAGAATCAATCTCGAAAACATATATATTAACCAACTGATAAAGTCACTAGATTGTTGAACAGAAGCCCACTGAATCAGCCTTACAGAAAAATTTTGGTTTGGATTAACCTGGTTGTTGGGATTGACGGACATAGCTCGATTCCAAAGAAAGGAAGCTAGTTCTCTATGGATAAAGAGATGGTCTCTCATTTTTCTCGCTGGAGACTGGCAGCAAAAGCACCATAAGACTATAGGTGTTACACCCCGATCTCACAATTTCCTCAAATCATGAGATTAGGGCGTAAGATAGGATTTATATTTAACACAAAGAACACCCTTAACTTTTTCTTTTCTTAAAAACTCTTGTTTCTTCGCATTGAACAACATATCATCTTAACAAAGGAATCTGAACATTTCTTCTACTAATCAGACTTTAATAGTAAAGATACATGTATAAGCATTCACGATGTCTTTCACACATTATGCACATGAAACTTGCTAATTAGCATACATATCAAAGAGGAACAATATTACACATCGTAATTACAACTCTCTCTCTTATATCTTACTAAGGACCTAGAGTGACAAGGACCGACTGACTCAACTAATCTCATACTTGACTCATGTGGCAGATCTACTCTGACGCTCTGATCATCTTCAAGTCCACGCGATTAACCTAAAATGTTTGAGTAGAGGGGTGAGCCTACTCGCTCAGTGAATGAGTACTTCATGGAAACAGACTAATGCACTAATGTGATTACAGATATAATTTGAATAAACGATATGAAATTAACAACAATAAATATTACACTGAGCAGTTCTAAAACAATATAATTGAAATAACAAAGAATGTAAATATTGCATCCAAAGAATAACTACTAGAAGACTATGCTCTAGTCTTCCTTAACTCTTTCATTAATAAAGGACTCTGTGAACCTATATGATCATATTTTAGCTTATGCCCTGATCTTATGCAGTGTACTCTGCATAAGAGACTCGCAGTGCACTACGACCACACCGTACAAGACTTAGCGACACACCCGGGAAATGCTAAGTCTGACTACCAGCCCTGTTCTGCTACAGGACTCTCAGGCACTCAAGGGCCTCAGGCACTCAAGGGCCTCACTGTACTCTCAGGCGCTCAAGGGCCTCACCGCAGGTCCTCAGCACTCAGGGGCCTCTCTGCAGTATTCTAGTACTCTAGACTCCTCCTCTAACCTGAGTACACAGGCGGGGAGTCTCACGGGGTTATCTCCATGACACAAGCACGGATAATGTTGCAATAACCCCCACTTTCCTCCAGTGCCACCGTGACACAAGCACGCGTTGTTGCTGGACACTGCCTCTCTATCCTCGTGTCTCCATGACATCGCACGGATAATGTTGCAACACGAGTTTCACCCCTAAGTTGCAGACACCTCTTAGGGGTTCTACGGTGTTCAGGGCACCTAAGTCTAACACTAACATTATAGGTGCATTTTAAACAGAAAATCATGACTCATTTAACATTTCATACAAGGCTCACACGGCCTGCCATATCATATCATAAGCAACATCATATCTCATGTATTCAACATATATCATATCTCAATAACATCCCTTTCTAGGGCATGTCATAACTCATCACCTGCAATTTACGAGATATGTATTGAAAATAAGGAGCCCTGCAGTATGTAGATATCATCTCAGAGAGAACAAGCATATAAAGTTAAATGCACTAGAAACATACAATTCAATAATTAAGCATCACCACATCTCATCTCGAGACCTTTCATATTACCATAACATGATTCATTGAACACCCTATCCTTAGGATTTCATTTGCCTTATTCATTCATCACATTCCAACACCCTACTCTTAGGGTTTCATTTGCCTCATTCATTTGTCACATGGCTCTTATCATGATCTCATACGATATAAGCATTCACTAAATAAAGATTGTTTCCAACAAATCGTATGCAATCAATATAGACATGAAACCATGGAAATTTAACTAAATTTAGGTTTTCCATATCATCACTGCGATATCATGTATCCAGAATAAGATTCAATTAAGATAACCCACGAGGTACATCCTAACCACTTATAGGATTACTAGTCCTTTTCAATAAGATTGAAACTCTAGCGATATCTCAATTAGGTCAAACCCTAATTACATTATTTGATATAAATCTAAAATCATCTTTACTAGGAAGTGTTGTATACGTATCTGATATGAATCTACCATTTAGGAGTCATTCAAACAGAGAAGGAATCCATATCATATCAATTTACAATAACTTAAATCAAATGGACATTTCAGGATTTAGAATTCGCATGCTAAGCATTTAGGGATTTGGATGTTATAATCAAATTCGTGCATTAGAATGTTTGAAGGAAGAACCCACTCACCCTAAGGTGTGAAAACACCTCAAAACTGCAGCTCAACTCAGGGAATCTCGAACTCACATCAAATCCCTAGCAAATCTCCCAATTCCTCTTCCATTCAACTCGGGAACCTTGAAAATGAGGGATTATGAAGAAAGGGTGAGAAAAGAGGGAATTTCGACATAATCTTGGATCAAATCAGAGTATGGACGGAATCTAGACATGAGAGAGAAGATTCACCATAAAAGTCTATGCAAAGGATCCAAACTTACTTGATTTCACCCTTCCTGGAATCACAAAACCCTAATTCAGCAATTCCCCCACTTTCTCCACTCAAGCCCTAATTCTCCCTCTCTCTCTAGGAGCTCGTTTCTCTGGAGTGAATGACGAAGAATGAGAGCTGGTTGTGTGTGTGGTCATTCATATAAGTCAATTGAGCTGCTTGGGTCAATTGCATATTGACCCAACACTTAACTTTAATTATATTGGCTGAATATTCAGTTATACAAAAGTTACTGTAATTCGTTTATTTCAGAGATCAAACATTCTCCAACAATTATGGGAATTTAGCACGTTGTTTATAATTGTTCTATAAAGCTTCAGGTAAAATTTAGGATCATTTGAAGTTACCAATAAATAATTAAAAATAGAACAGTGCACTGCTATATTGCAGTCTGCAGAATATTCGGCCGAGTTTGTCCTGCACAAACTCGACCGACACCCTTACTGTAGGAATTCAAAAGTCATCCTAAAATTATGCCAATTTAACAGAGTGTCTAAAATTGTATTTATCAAATACTGTTAAAATTTTAGATCAATTGGATATACCAATAAAAAGATAAAATTCAATTACCACACTGCTGTAAAATTCTGAAATTGTGATCGGTCGAGTTTGAAACTCGGCCGACAAACAGATCAGAGCATTCTTCAAAAATTCTGATATTTTGCAATGTTATTCAAATTTTATATATCTAAATCATATCCAAATTTAAAGTAAATCAGAGTTACACATAAAATACTAAAAATCATTTAGTGAGACATTCTACTTATCAAATTCTGTATTCATGCATCATCAAACCCTATTTTTGGGCCGATTAGGGTTTATGTTTCTCAAATCCTAATTCTCAAGACAAAAGAACATTTAGACTTCTTATCATAGTTAAAACATCTTAATTGTGTTATCGTCATTAATTAGGTTTCAAGAATGATTATTCTAACTAATCTTTGCAATTGTCTAGGTAAACCCTAGTTTACCAATTAAGCTCAAATGGGGTCGTAACAACTCTCCTCCCCCTTTTAGAATGTTTTGTCCTCGAAACATAAACCTACAAGAAAAATATATTTAAGGTTATTCTAAGCTTCTAAAGCCTTCCATGTCATTATATTCTTGTATTTCATACCTGAATGTAGTTTTCAACATTAGATCTTTTAATTCTTTACTAAATCACAACATATTTCAAATAGTTCTCAATGATATCAAGCAAATTCTTTATGTCACAGTCAAACATAGAATGTAAAGATAAACCACCACGCTTTCGCTGCGCAACTCTGATACTCTGATACAACTATCTCAATTTATGCTGCTCAGAGAGTTCTATTGTTCTGTATCACCTTTAAGTGATAAAAGCAAGTTCACCATACTGTTTAAAACTTTAATAACATGCTACTCAAATAGCAAAACAGTCTTGAATTAGAAGACTAAATTCAACAATCAATTGTACAATACTACTCTTAGCATCCCCATTGGATCATGGATGCGTGAGGTGAAGCATTACCACCTCATTCCATACTATCATGTTTCGATCCTGGGACATGTGGGTTATGGGCCCACACACAATTCAAAGTGTAACCATCGTATTATATCATTTTACGGTTTCAACCACAGTAATAAAGTAATCCACAATTGTATCAGTCATTCAAGCATTAATCACACTCAATTACCACCACTCAGTTATATTAGAGCTAGGTATACCTCATTAGGGTTACTTGTCCAGACAATCTGATTATCATCCCTTTCTATTAATATGAGTGAATAAGTATGACTACCTTGTTCAGGGTATCTCTCCATGTGTTCTGACGTCATCCAAACTGTATCACCATATCACAAATACACAATAGTAAGATGCATATCAGGTATGAATTACTACAACTATCATACGCCTTTAATTTAACATATAGCTTACACACATACACTGAAATCATATATAGAACCAGCTTTCATACCTTAATATGCCTTCAACAAATCATACATGTAAAAACAAATTCACATATTACACAAAGCTAGTGTTTTCCCATATCTCTCTGCTCATTCATTACTTCTTTACTTTTTGCTACCTATCCTTTTCATATGATTATATACAATAAACATCATTAACATTGAAGCATTTAAGATAGGAATAGATTATTCATCATTCTTGCTATCACACAAGAATTTATTTCTTATCGCACTTCATCATACTATATGTCACTATTACATTCACTAGATGACCCCACCAAGGTAGTTATGCACCATATATGATTCATTTTCTCTTATCATTTCATTCCCACCTTGCTCTTATTAAGGAATATATGAAAGAGAAGATGATTTTAAGACTTGGAATACTTGTATTCTAACATTCCCTTAATACATTCTCGTATGTAGATTTACTTAGTTATCAACAGAGATATTTGATTAATTAGCACTTGCTTGAGTCTCAGAACCTCTTTATTTTATAACTTCTCCATCATGTTTCAAACCCTATCTTACATTTCATAGTCCTCTTTCCCTATACTACTCTTTAACCCGTCATCTTTAATTCTAAATTTTTCTCTTATGACCATGTTGCTTATTCATATGTATGGTCATGTATACCATGTTGCACATATTTCCTCCTTTATCTTTATACTATTGTGAAGTTAACGTTCTAAATTAATAGTCCTTCTATTAATTTTTCCTCATGTTGAATACATTACATATTCTTCATTTTTAAATCAAGTGGATCATGCATGGGTCAAACATAGTTTCTCTTTCGATCAAGTTTTTCTCTTCTGAATACAGTCCACCTTTGTATGACTTATTCATTCATTAAGATACACCTATGTTCTTTGCTTAGAAACTAGTTTGTTGTTCTAGTCTTATGAATTACATGTTCATACGATTCTCTTTACTTTTACTCTTTTGAAGACTCTTCACTTCTATGGACCTATTGAAAGCTCAACCCTATTTTCTACTTAGCCTTTGCCTTAGAGTTCATAAAAGCATTATACGCTACTATATGATTCATTCTTCATGATTGACTCTTGCTATCTTGAACCATACATACATTTCACATATCTTTTCTATATTTCATATGTATAGTTCATATAATATTAATCAATAAACTGATTATGAACTTCATATCATGTTCTATTATTCCCAATTAAGGGTTTCACATTCGAGACCCCAAAGTTGAACCTCAGATATCAGTTTCAACTAATTCTTAGTTGTTCTGATCTTGCCCATATGTTTCAACATCTTACTGTATGTACATTCTTACTCTGATGTGGGTCTAATTATTCCAATTCTATTCTTATTATGCTATTGATAGGATTCATTAGATCCTAATAACGCATCCTGCCAACCGGACCAGGCCAAACCTGAAATCCTGAAGCCAAGAACTACAAAGGATTACATTCTTCTTGAACTGCCACTCACAGCTCAGAAACTCGGCCGATTGGTCAGAAACTCGGCCGATTGCTTCACAACTCGGCCGATCCGCTTGAAACTCGGCCGATCAACTTGCCGTTTGATTTTTTTTGAAAAAGGAAACTCGGCCGAATTACATACAACTCGGCCGAATCGCGTACAGACTGAAAACCTAAACAGACCTGCTGATGTCAATTTCACTCGAATCAGCGGGCAAAACTATAGGAACAAAAGCCCATTCAAAGGTCAATTCTAGTCTACTTGTTACAAAGAATGAAATCAATAAATGCTACAATTGCATAGTGTACAACATATAATAAAGACCCATATTTCAAGGTACTGAATATTTCAATTCAAACATATAAGAGCATTTCTATACATTTCCAACAAAAACAACATTATGAAATGTAAATTCTATCTCCTTTTACATTTATGCTCTTAATTCTTGTTTTCTTTTCTCGTTTTCTAACCCTAACATTTCTAGGGTTCATCTCTAGCCCATTCTTCCACTGTATACCTGGCCAGGGTATACGTGAGAGAATAGACAGAGTAGCTTGTACTGGTTGATCCAAGTACTCAGATATCGGGCCAGGATATCCAAATACTTAAATCCCCAAAGCTAACATCAAACATCTCCTATCTGCCACACATAGGACTCTAACTTACCAACTTAATGGTCCTTGACAACTCACCCTAAGCTCTGATACCAAGCTGTTACACCCCGATCTCACAATTTCCTCAAATCATGAGATTAGGGCGTAAGATAGGATTTATATTTAACACAAAGAACACCCTTAACTTTTTCTTTTCTTAAAAACTCTTGTTTCTTCGCATTGAACCACATATCATCTTAACAAAGGAATCTGAACATTTCTTCTACTAATCAGACTTTAATAGTAAAGATACATGTATAAGCATTCACGATGTCTTTCACACATTATGCACATGAAACTTGCTAATTAGCATACATATCAAAGAGGAACAATATTACACATCGTAATTACAACTCTCTCTCTTATCTCTTACTAAGGACCTAGAGTGACAAGGACCGACTGACTCAACTAATCTCATACTTGACTCATGTGGCAGATCTACTCTGACGCTCTGATCATCTTCAAGTCCACGCGATTAACCTAAAATGTTTGAGTAGAGGGGTGAGCCTACTCGCTCAGTGAATGAGTACTTCATGGAAACAGACTAATGCACTAATGTGATTACAGATATAATTTGAATAAACGATATGAAATTTAACAACAATAAATATTACACTGAGCAGTTCTAAAACAATATAATTGAAATAACAAAGAATGTAAATATTGCATCCAAAGAATAACTACTAGAAGACTATGCTCTAGTCTTCCTTAACTCTTTCATTAATAAAGGACTCTGTGAACCTATATGATCATATTTTAGCTTATGCCCTGATCTTATGCAGTGTACTCTGCATAAGAGACTCGCAGTGCACTACGACCACACCGTACAAGACTTAGCGACACACCCGGGAAATACTAAGTCTGACTACCAGCCCTGTTCTGCTACAGGACTCTCAGGCACTCAAGGGCCTCAGGCACTCAAGGGCCTCACTGTACTCTCAGGCGCTCAAGGGCCTCACCGCAGGTCCTCAGCACTCAGGGGCCTCTCTGCAGTATTCTAGTACTCTAGACTCCTCCTCTAACCTGAGTACACAGGCGGGGAGTCTCACGGGGTTATCTCCATGACACAAGCACGGATAATGTTGCAATAACCCCCACTTTCCTCCAGTGCCACCGTGACACAAGCACGCGTTGTTGCTGGACACTGCCTCTCTATCCTCGTGTCTCCATGACATCGCACGGATAATGTTGCAACACGAGTTTCACCCCTAAGTTGCAGACACCTCTTAGGGGTTCTACGGTGTTCAGGGCACCTAAGTCTAACACTAACATTATAGGTGCATTTTAAACAGAAAATCATGACTCATTTAACATTTCATACAAGGCTCACACGGCCTGCCATATCATATCATAAGCAACATCATATCTCATGTATTCAACATATATCATATCTCAATAACATCCCTTTCTAGGGCATGTCATAACTCATCACCTGCAATTTACGAGATATGTATTGAAAATAAGGAGCCCTGCAGTATGTAGATATCATCTCAGAGAGAACAAGCATATAAAGTTAAATGCACTAGAAACATACAATTCAATAATTAAGCATCACCACATCTCATCTCGAGACCTTTCATATTACCATAACATGATTCATTGAACACCCTATCCTTAGGGTTTCATTTGCCTTATTCATTCATCACATTCCAACACCCTACTCTTAGGGTTTCATTTGCCTCATTCATTTGTCACATGGCTCTTATCATGATCTCATACGATATAAGCATTCACTAAATAAAGATTGTTTCCAACAAATCGTATGCAATCAATATAGACATGAAACCATGGAAATTTAACTAAATTTAGGTTTTCCATATCATCACTGCGATATCATGTATCCAGAATAAGATTCAATTAAGATAACCCACGAGGTACATCCTAACCACTTATAGGATTACTAGTCCTTTTCAATAAGATTGAAACTCTAGCGATATCTCAATTAGGTCAAACCCTAATTACATTATTTGATATAAATCTAAAATCATCTTTACTAGGAAGTGTTGTATACGTATCTGATATGAATCTACCATTTAGGAGTCATTCAAACAGAGAAGGAATCCATATCATATCAATTTACAATAACTTAAATCAAATGGACATTTCAGGATTTAGAATTCGCATGCTAAGCATTTAGGGATTTGGATGTTATAATCAAATTCGTGCATTAGAATGTTTGAAGGAAGAACCCACTCACCCTAAGGTGTGAAAACACCTCAAAACTGCAGCTCAACTCAGGGAATCTCGAACTCACATCAAATCCCTAGCAAATCTCCCAATTCCTCTTCCATTCAACTCGGGAACCTTGAAAATGAGGGATTATGAAGAAAGGGTGAGAAAAGAGGGAATTTCGACATAATCTTGGATCAAATCAGAGTATGGACGGAATCTAGACATGAGAGAGAAGATTCACCATAAAAGTCTATGCAAAGGATCCAAACTTACTTGATTTCACCCTTCTTGGAATCGCAAAACCCTAATTCAGCAATTCCCCCACTTTCTCCACTCAAGCCCTAATTCTCCCTCTCTCTCTAGGAGCTCGTTTCTCTGGAGTGAATGACGAAGAATGAGAGCTGCTTGTGTGTGTGGTCGTTCATATAAGTCAATTGAGCTGCTTGGGTCAATTGCATATTGACCCAACACTTAACTTTAATTATATTGGTTGAATATTCAGTTATACAAAAGTTACTGTAATTCGTTTATTTCAGAGATCAAACATTCTCCAACAATTATGGGAATTTAGCACGTTGTTTATAATTGTTCTATAAAGCTTCAGTTAAAATTTGGGATCATTTGGAGTTACCAATAAATAATTAAAAATAGAACAGTGCACTGCTATATTGCAGTCTGCAGAATATTCGGCCGAGTTTGTCCTGCACAAACTCGACCGACACCCTTACTGTAGGAATTCAAAAGTCATCCTAAAATTATGCCAATTTAACAGAGTGTCTAAAATTGTATTTATCAAATACTGTTAAAATTTTAGATCAATTGGATATACCAATAAAAAGATAAAATTCAATTACCACACTGCTGTAAAATTCTGAAATTGTGATCGGTCGAGTTTGAAACTCGGCCGACAAACAGATCAGAGCATTCTTCAAAAATTCTGATATTTTGCAATGTTATTGAAATTTTATATATCTAAATCATATCCAAATTTGAAGTAAATCAGAGTTACACATAAAATACTAAAAATCATTTAGTGAGACATTCTACTTATCAAATTCTGTATTCATGCATCATCAAACCCTATTTTTGGGCCGATTAGGGTTTATGTTTCTCAAACCCTAATTCTCAAGACAAAAGAACATTTAGACTTCTTATCATAGTTAAAACATCTTAATTGTGTTATCGTCATTAATTAGGTTTCAAGAATGATTATTCTAACTAATCTTTGCAATTGTCTAGGTAAACCCTAGTTTACCAATTAAGCTCAAATGGGGTCGTAACAACTCTCCTCCCCTTTTAGAATGTTTCGTCCTCGAAACATAAACCTACAAGAAAAATACATTCAAGGTTATTCTAAGCTTCTAAAGCCTTCCATGTCATTATATTCTTGTATTTCATACCTGAATGTAGTTTTCAACATTAGATCTTTTAATTCTTTACTAAATCACAACATATTTCAAATAATTCTCAATGATATCAAGCAAATTCTTTATGTCACAGTCAAACATAGAATGTAAAGATAAACCACCACGCTTTCACTGCGCAACTCTGATACTCTGATACAACTATCTCAATTTATGCTGCTCAGAGAGTTCTATTGTTCTGTATCACCTTTAAGTGATAAAAGCAAGTTCACCATACTGTTTAAAACTTTAATAACATGCTACTCAAATAGCAAAACAGTCTTGAATTAGAAGACTAAATTCAACAATCAATTGCACAATACTACTCTTAGCATCCCCATTGGATCATGGATGCGTGAGGTGAAGCATTACCACCTCATTCCATACTATCATGTTTCGATCCTGGGACATGTGGGTTATGGGCCCACACACAATTCAAAGTGTAACCATCGTATTATATCATTTTACGGTTTCAACCACAGTAATAAAGTAATCCACAATTGTATCAGTCATTCAAGCATTAATCACACTCAATTACCATCACTCAGTTATATTAGAGCTAGGTATACCTCATTAGGGTTACTTGTCCAGACAATCTGATTATCATCCCTTTCTATTAATATGAGTGAATAAGTATGACTACCTTGTTCAGGGTATCTCTCCATGTGTTCTGACGTCATCCAAACCGTATCACCATATCACAAATACACAATAGTAAGATGCATATCAGGTATGAATTACTACAACTATCATACGCCTTTAATTTAACATATAGCTTACACACATACACTGAAATCATATATAGAACCAGCTTTCATACCTTAATATGCCTTCAACAAATCATACATGTAAAAACAAATTCACATATTACACAAAGCTAGTGTTTTCCCATATCTCTCTGCTCATTCATTACTTCTTTACTTTTTGCTACCTATCCTTTTCATATGATTATATACAATAAACATCATTAACATTGAAGCATTTAAGATAGGAATAGATTATTCATCATTCTTGCTATCACACAAGAATTTATTTCTTATCGCACTTCATCATACTGTATGTCACTATTACATTCACTAGATGACCCCACCAAGGTAGTTATGCACCATATATGATTCATTTTCTCTTATCATTTCATTCCCACCTTGCTCTTATTAAGGAATATATGAAAGAGAAGATGATTTTAAGACTTGGAATACTTGTATTCTAACATTCCCTTAATACATTCTCGTATGTAGATTTACTTAGTTATCAACAGAGATATTTGATTAATTAGCACTTGCTTGAGTCTCAGAACCTCTTTATTTTATAACTTCTCCATCATGTTTCAAACCCTATCTTACATTTCATAGTCCTCTTTCCCTATACTACTCTTTAACCCGTCATCTTTAATTCTAAATTTTTCTCTTATGACCATGTTGCTTATTCATATGTATGGTCATGTATACCATGTTGCACATATTTCCTCCTTTATCTTTATACTATTGTGAAGTTAACGTTCTAAATTAATAGTCCTTCTATTAATTTTTCCTCATGTTGAATACATTACATATTCTTCATTTTTAAATCAAGTGGATCATGCATGGGTCAAACATAGTTTCTCTTTCGATCAAGTTTTTCTCTTCTGAATACAGTCCACCTTTGTATGACTTATTCATTCATTAAGATACACCTATGTTCTTTGCTTAGAAACTAGTTTGTTGTTCTAGTCTTATGAATTACATGTTCATACGATTCTCTTTACTTTTACTCTTTTGAAGACTCTTCACTTCTATGGACCTATTGAAAGCTCAACCCTATTTTCTACTTAGCCTTTGCCTTAGAGTTCATAAAAGCATTATACGCTACTATATGATTCATTCTTCATGATTGACTCTTGCTATCTTGAACCATACATACATTTCACATATCTTTTCTATATTTCATATGTATAGTTCATATAATATTAATCAATAAACTGATTATGAACTTCATATCATGTTCTATTATTCCCAATTAAGGGTTTCACATTCGAGACCCCAAAGTTGAACCTCAGATATCAGTTTCAACTAATTCTTAGTTGTTCTGATCTTGCCCATATGTTTCAACATCTTACTGTATGTACATTCTTACTCTGATGTGGGTCTAATTATTCCAATTCTATTCTTATTATGCTATTGATAGGATTCATTAGATCCTAATAACGCATCCTGCCAACCGGACCAGGCCAAACCTGAAATCCTGAAGCCAAGAACTACAAAGGATTACATTCTTCTTGAACTGCCACTCACAGCTCAGAAACTCGGCCGATTGGTCAGAAACTCGGCCGATTGCTTCACAACTCGGCCGATCCGCTTGAAACTCGGCCGATCAACTTGCCGTTTGATTTTTTTTGAAAAAGGAAACTCGGCCGAATTACATACAACTCGACCGAATCGCGTACAGACTGAAAACCTAAACAGACCTGCTGATGTCAATTTCACTCGAATCAGCGGGCAAAACTATAGGAACAAAAGCCCATTCAAAGGTCAATTCTAGTCTACTTGTTACAAAGAATGAAATCAATAAATGCTACAATTGCATAGTGTACAACATATAATAAAGACCCATATTTCAAGGTACTGAATATTTCAATTCAAACATATAAGAGCATTTCTATACATTTCCAACAAAAACAACATTATGAAATGTAAATTCTATCTCCTTTTACATTTATGCTCTTAATTCTTGTTTTCTTTTCTCGTTTTCTAACCCTAACATTTCTAGGGTTCATCTCTAGCCCATTCTTCCACTGTATACCTGGCCAGGGTATACGTGAGAGAATAGACAGAGTAGCTTGTACTGGTTGATCCAAGTACTCAGATATCGGGCCAGGATATCCAAATACTTAAATCCCCAAAGCTAACATCAAACATCTCCTATCTGCCACACATAGGACTCTAACTTACCAACTTAATGGTCCTTGACAACTCACCCTAAGCTCTGATACCAAGCTGTTACACCCCGATCTCACAATTTCCTCAAATCATGAGATTAGGGCGTAAGATAGGATTTATATTTAACACAAAGAACACCCTTAACTTTTTCTTTTCTTAAAAACTCTTGTTTCTTCGCATTGAACCACATATCATCTTAACAAAGGAATCTGAACATTTCTTCTACTAATCAGACTTTAATAGTAAAGATACATGTATAAGCATTCACGATGTCTTTCACACATTATGCACATGAAACTTGCTAATTAGCATATATATCAAAGAGGAACAATATTACACATCGTAATTACAACTCTCTCTCTTATCTCTTACTAAGGACCTAGAGTGACAAGGACCGACTGACTCAACTAATCTCATACTTGACTCATGTGGCAGATCTACTCTGACGCTCTGATCATCTTCAAGTCCACGCGATTAACCTAAAATGTTTGAGTAGAGGGGTGAGCCTACTCGCTCAGTGAATGAGTACTTCATGGAAACAGACTAATGCACTAATGTGATTACAGATATAATTTGAATAAACGATATGAAATTTAACAACAATAAATATTACACTGAGCAGTTCTAAAACAATATAATTGAAATAACAAAGAATGTAAATATTGCATCCAAAGAATAACTACTAGAAGACTATGCTCTAGTCTTCCTTAACTCTTTCATTAATAAAGGACTCTGTGAACCTATATGATCATATTTTAGCTTATGCCCTGATCTTATGCAGTGTACTCTGCATAAGAGACTCGCAGTGCACTACGACCACACCGTACAAGACTTAGCGACACACCCGGGAAATGCTAAGTCTGACTACCAGCCCTGTTCTGCTACAGGACTCTCAGGCACTCAAGGGCCTCACTGTACTCTCAGGCACTCAAGGGCCTCACCGCAGGTCCTCAGCACTCAGGGGCCTCTCTGCAGTATTCTAGTACTCTAGACTCCTCCTCTAACCTGAGTACACAGGCGTGGAGTCTCACGGGGTTATCTCCATGACACAAGCACGGATAATGTTGCAATAACCCCCACTTTCCTCCAGTGCCACCGTGACACAAGCACGCGTTGTTGTTGGACACTGCCTCTCTATCCTCGTGTCTCCATGACATCGCACGGATAATGTTGCAACACGAGTTTCACCCCTAAGTTGCAGACACCTCTTAGGGGTTCTACGGTGTTCAGGGCACCTAAGTCTAACACTAACATTATAGGTGCATTTTAAACAGAAAATCATGACTCATTTAACATTTCATACAAGGCTCACACGGCCTGCCATATCATATCATAAGCAACATCATATCTCATGTATTCAACATATATCATATCTCAATAACATCCCTTTCTAGGGCATGTCATAACTCATCACCTGCAATTTACGAGATATGTATTGAAAATAAGGAGCCCTGCAGTATGTAGATATCATCTCAGAGAGAACAAGCATATAAAGTTAAATGCACTAGAAACATACAATTCAATAATTAAGCATCACCACATCTCATCTCGAGACCTTTCATATTACCATAACATGATTCATTGAACACCCTATCCTTAGGGTTTCATTTGCCTTATTCATTCATCACATGCCAACACCCTACTCTTAGGTTTTCATTTGCCTCATTCATTTGTCACATGGCTCTTATCATGATCTCATACGATATAAGCATTCACTAAATAAAGATTGTTTCCAACAAATCGTATGCAATCAATATAGACATGAAACCATGGAAATTTAACTAAATTTAGGTTTTCCATATCATCACTGCGATATCATGTATCCAGAATAAGATTTAATTAAGATAACCCACGAGGTACATCCTAACCACTTATAGGATTACTAGTCCTTTTCAATAAGATTGAAACTCTAGCGATATCTCAATTAGGTCAAACCCTAATTACATTATTTGATATAAATCTAAAATCATCTTTACTAGGAAGTGTTGTATACGTATCTGATATGAATCTACCATTTAGGAGTCATTCAAACAGAGAAGGAATCCATATCATATCAATTTACAATAACTTAAATCAAATGGACATTTCAGGATTTAGAATTCGCATGCTAAGCATTTAGGGATTTGGATGTTATAATCAAATTCGTGCATTAGAATGTTTGAAGGAAGAACCCACTCACCCTAAGGTGTGAAAACACCTCAAAACTGTAGCTCAACTCAGGGAATCTCGAACTCACATCAAATCCCTAGCAAATCTCCCAATTCCTCTTCCATTCAACTTGGGAACCTTGAAAATGAGGGATTATGAAGAAATGGTGAGAAAAGAGGGAATTTTGACATAATCTTGGATCAAATCAGAGTATGGACGGAATCTAGACATGAGAGAGAAGATTCACCATAAAAGTCTATGCAAAGGATCCAAACTTACTTGATTTCACCCTTCCTGGAATCGCAAAACCCTAATTCAGCAATTCCCCCACTTTCTCCACTCAAGCCCTAATTCTCCCTCTCTCTCTAGGAGCTCATTTCTCTGGAGTGAATGACGAAGAATGAGATCTGCTTGTGTGTGTGTTTGTTCATATAAGTCAATTGAGCTGCTTGGGTCAATTTCATATTGACCCAACACTTAACTTTAATTATATTGGCTGAATATTCAGTTATACAAAAGTTACTGTAATTCGTTTATTTCAGAGATCAAACATTCTCCAACAATTATGGGAATTTAGCACGTTGTTTATAATTGTTCTATAAAGCTTCAGTTAAAATTTGGGATCATTTGGAGTTACCAATAAATAACTAAAAATAGAACAGTACACTGCTATATTGCAGTCTGCAGAATATTCGGCCGAGTTTGTCCTGCACAAACTCGACCGACACCCTTACTGTAGGAATTCAAAAGTCATCCTAAAATTATGCCAATTTAACAGAGTGTCTAAAATTGTATTTATCAAATACTGTTAAAATTTTATATCAATTGGATATACCAATAAAAAGATAAAATTCAATTACCACACTGCTGTAAAATTCTGAAATTGTGATCGGTCGAGTTTGAAACTCGGCCGACAAACAGATCAGAGCATTCTTCAAAATTTCTGATATTTTGCAATGTTATTCAAATTTTATATATCTAAATCATATACAAATTTTAAGTAAATCAGAGTTACACATAAAATACTAAAAATCTTTTAGTGAGACATTCTACTTATCAAATTCTGTATTCATGCATCATCAAACCCTATTTTTGGGCCGATTAGGGTTTATGTTTCTCAAACCCTAATTCTCAAGAAAAAAGAACATTTAGACTTCTTATCATAGTTAAAACATCTTAATTGTGTTATCGTCATTAATTAGGTTTCAAGAATGATTATTCTAACTAATATTTGCAATTGTCTAGGTAAACCCTAGTTTACCAATTAAGCTCAAATGGGGCCGTAACAACTCTCCTCCCCCTTTTAAAATGTTTCGTCCTCGAAACATAAACCTATAAGAAAAATACATTCAAGGTTATTCTAAGCTTCTAAAGTCTTCCATGTCATTATATTCTTGTATTTCATACCTAAATGTAGTTTTCAACATTAGATCTTTTAATTCTTGACTAAATCACAACATATTTCAAATAGTTCTCAATGATATCAAGCAAATTCTTTATGTCACAGTCAAACATAGAATGTAAAGATAAACCACCACGCTTTCGCTGCGCAACTCTGATACTCTGATACAACTATCTCAATTTATGCTGCTCAGAGAGTTCTATTGTTCTGTATCACCTTTAAGTGATAAAAGCAAGTTCACCATACTATTTAAAACTTTAATAACATGCTACTCAAATAGCAAAACATTCTTGAATTAGAAGACTAAATTCAACAATCAATTGCACAATACTACTCTTAGCATCCCCATTGGATCATGGATGCGTGAGGTGAAGCATTACCACCTCATTCCATACTATCATGTTTCGATCCTAGGACATGTGGGTTATGGGCCCACACACAATTCAAAGTGTAACCATCGTATTATATCATTTTACGGTTTCAACCACAGTAATAAAGTAATCCACAATTGTATCAGTCATTCAAGCATTAATCACACTCAATTACCATCACTCAGTTATATTAGAGCTAGGTATACCTCATTAGGGTTACTTGTCCAGACAATCTGATTATCATCCCTTTCTATTAATATGAGTGAATAAGTATGACTACCTTGTTCAGGGTATCTCTCCATGTGTTCTGACGTCATCCAAACCGTATCACCATATCACAAATACACAATAGTAAGATGCATATCAGGTATGAATTACTACAACTATCATACGCCTTTAATTTAACATATAGCTTACACACATACACTGAAATCATATATAGAACCAGCTTTCATACCTTAATATGCCTTCAACAAATCATACATGTAAAAACAAATTCACATATTACACAAAGATAGTGTTTTCCCATATCTCTCTGCTCATTCATTACTTCTTTACTTTTTGCTACCTATCCTTTTCATATGATTATATACAATAAACATCATTAACATTGAAGCATTTAAGATAGGAATAGATTATTCATCATTCTTGCTATCACACAAGAATTTATTTCTTATCGCACTTCATCATACTGTATGTCACTATTACATTCACTAGATGACCCCACCAAGGTAGTTATGCACCATATATGATTCATTTTCTCTTATCATTTCATTCCCACCTTGCTCTTATTAAGGAATATATGAAAGAGAAGATGATTTTAAGACTTGGAATACTTGTATTCTAACATTCCCTTAATACATTCTCGTATGTAGATTTACTTAGTTATCAACAGAGATATTTGATTAATTAGCACTTGCTTGAGTCTCAGAACCTCTTTATTTTATAACTTCTCCATCATGTTTCAAACCATATCTTACATTTCATAGTCCTCTTTCCCTATACTACTCTTTAACCCGTCATCTTTAATTCTAAATTTTTCTCTTATGACCATGTTGCTTATTCATATGTATGGTCATGTATACCATGTTGCACATATTTCCTCCTTTATCTTTATACTATTGTGAAGTTAACGTTCTAAATTAATAGTCCTTCTATTAATTTTTCCTCATGTTGAATACATTACATATTCTTCATTTTTAAATCAAGTGGATCATGCATGGGTCAAACATAGTTTCTCTTTCGATCAAGTTTTTCTCTTTTGAATACAGTCCACCTTTGTATGACTTATTCATTCATTAAGATACACCTATGTTCTTTGCTTAGAAACTAGTTTGTTGTTCTAGTCTTATGAATTACATGTTCATACGATTCTCTTTACTTTTACTCTTTTGAAGACTCTTCACTTCTATGGACCTATTGAAAGCTCAACCCTATTTTCTACTTAGCCTTTGCCTTAGAGTTCATAAAAGCATTATACGCTACTATATGATTCATTCTTCATGATTGACTCTTGCTATCTTGAACCATACATACATTTCACATATCTTTTCTATATTTCATATGTATAGTTCATATAATATTAATCAATAAACTGATTATGAACTTCATATCATGTTCTATTATTCCCAATTAAGGGTTTCACATTCGAGACCCCAAAGTTGAACCTCAGATATCAGTTTCAACTAATTCTTAGTTGTTCTGATCTTGCCCATATGTTTCAACATCTTACTGTATGTACATGCTTACTCTGATGTGGGTCTAATTATTCCAATTCTATTCTTATTATGCTATTGATAGGATTCATTAGATCCTAATAACGCATCCTGCCAACCGGACCAGGCCAAACCTGAAATCCTGAAGCCAAGAACTACAAAGGATTACATTCTTCTTGAACTGCCACTCACAGCTCAGAAACTCGGCCGATTGGTCAGAAACTCGGCCGATTGCTTCACAACTCGGCCGATCCGCTTGAAACTCGGCCGATCAACTTGCCGTTTGATTTTTTTTGAAAAAGGAAACTCGGCCGAATTACATACAACTCGGCCGAATCGCGTACAGACTGAAAACCTAAACAGACCTGCTGATGTCAATTTCACTCGAATCAGCGGGCAAAACTATAGGAACAAAAGCCCATTCAAAGGTCAATTCTAGTCTACTTGTTACAAAGAATGAAATCAATAAATGCTACAATTGCATAGTGTACAACAGATATTAAAGACCCATATTTCAAGGTATTGAATATTTTAATTCAAACATATAAGAGCATTTCTATACATTTCCAACAAAAACAACATTATGAAATGTAAATTCTATCTCCTTTTACATTTATGCTCTTAATTCTTGTTTTCTTTTCTCATTTTCTAACCCTAACATTTCTAGGGTTCATCTCTAGCCCATTCTTCCACTGTATACCTGGCCAGGGTATACGTGAGAGAATAGACAGAGTAGCTTGTACTGGTTGATCCAAGTACTCAGATATCGGGCCAGGATATCCAAATACTTAAATCCCCAAAGCTAACATCAAACATCTTCTATCTGCCACACATAGGACTCTAACTTACCAACTTAATGGTCCTTGACAACTCACCCTAAACTCTGATACCAAGCTGTTACACCCCGATCTCACAATTTCCTCAAATCATGAGATTAGGGTGTAAGATAGGATTTATATTTAACACAAAGAACACCCTTAACTTTTTCTTTTCTTAAAAACTCTTGTTTCTTCGCATTGAACCACATATCATCTTAACAAAGGAATCTGAACATTTCTTCTACTAATCAGACTTTAATAGTAAGGATACATGTATAAGCATTCACGATGTCTTTCACACATTATGCACATGAAACTTGCTAATTAGCATACATATCAAAGAGGAACAATATTACACATCGTAATTACAACTCTCTCTCTTATCTCTTACTAAGGACCTAGAGTGACAAGGACCGACTGACTCAACTAATCTCATACTTGACTCATGTGGCAGATCTACTCTGACGCTCTGATCATCTTCAAGTCCATGCGATTAACCTAAAATGTTTGAGTAGAGGGGTGAGCCTACTCGCTCAGTGAATGAGTACTTCATGGAAACAGACTAATGCACTAATGTGATTACAGATATAATTTGAATAAACGATATGAAATTTAACAACAATAAATATTACACTGAGCAGTTCTAAAACAATATAATTGAAATAACAAAGAATGTAAATATTGCATCCAAAGAATAACTACTAGAAGACTATGCTCTAGTCTTCCTTAACTCTTTCATTAATAAAGGACTCTGTGAACCTATATGATCATATTTTAGCTTATGCCCTGATCTTATGCAGTGTACTCTGCATAAGAGACTCGCAGTGCACTACGACCACACCGTACAAGACTTAGCGACACACCCGGGAAATGCTAAGTCTGACTACCAGCCCTGTTCTACTACAGGACTCTCAGGCACTCAAGGGCCTCAGGCACTCAAGGGCCTCACTATACTCTCAGGCGCTCAAGGGCCTCACCGCAGGTCCTCAGCACTCAGGGGCCTCTCTGTAGTATTCTAGTACTCTAGACTCCTCCTCTAACCTGAGTACACAGGCGGGGAGTCTCACGGGGTTATCTCCATGACACAAGCACGGATAATGTTGCAATAACCCCCACTTTCCTCCAGTGCCACTGTGACACAAGCACGCGTTGTTGTTGGACACTGCCTCTCTATCCTCGTGTCTCCATGACATCGCACGGATAATGTTGCAACACGAGTTTCACCCCTAAGTTGCAGACACCTCTTAGGGGTTCTACGGTGTTCAGGGCACCTAAGTCTAACACTAACATTATAGGTGCATTTTAAACAGAAAATCATGACTCATTTAACATTTCATACAAGGCTCACACGGCCTGCCATATCATATCATAAGCAACATCATATCTCATGTATTCAACATATATCATATCTCAATAACATCCCTTTCTAGGGCATGTCATAACTCATCACCTGCAATTTACGAGATATGTATTGAAAATAAGGAGCCCTGCAGTATGTAGATATCATCTCAGAGAGAACAAGCATATAAAGTTAAATGCACTAGAAACATACAATTCAATAATTAAGCATCACCACATCTCATCTCGAGACCTTTCATATTACCATAACATGATTCATTGAACACCCTATCCTTAGGGTTTCATTTGCCTTATTCATTCATCACATGCCAACACCCTACTCTTAGGGTTTCATTTGCCTCATTCATTTGTCACATGGCTCTTATCATGATCTCATACGATATAAGCATTCACTAAATAAAGATTGTTTCCAACAAATCGTATGCAATCAATATAGACATGAAACCATGGAAATTTAACTAAATTTAGGTTTTCCATATCATCACTGCGATATCATGTATCCAGAATAAGATTCAATTAAGATAACCCACGAGGTACATCCTAACCACTTATAGGATTACTAGTCCTTTTCAATAAGATTGAAACTCTAGCGATATCTCAATTAGGTCAAACCCTAATTACATTATTTGATATAAATCTAAAATCATCTTTACTAGGAAGTGTTGTATACGTATTTGATATGAATCTACCATTTAGGAGTCATTCAAACAGAGAAGGAATCCATATCATATCAATTTACAATAACTTAAATCAAATGGACATTTCAGGATTTAGAATTCGCATGCTAAGCATTTAGGGATTTGGATGTTATAATCAAATTCGTGCATTAGAATGTTTGAAGGAAGAACCCACTCACCCTAAGGTGTGAAAACACCTCAAAACTGCAGCTCAACTCAGGGAATCTCGAACTCACATCAAATCCCTAGCAAATCTCCCAATTCCTCTTCCATTCAACTCGGGAACCTTGAAAATGAGGGATTATGAAGAAAGGGTGAGAAAAGAGGGAATTTCGACATAATCTTGGATCAAATCAGAGTATGGACGGAATCTAGACATGAGAGAGAAGATTCACCATAAAAGTCTATGCAAAGGATCCAAACTTACTTGATTTCACCCTTCCTGGAATCGCAAAACCCTAATTCAGCAATTCCCCCACTTTCTCCACTCAAGCCCTAATTCTCCCTCTCTCTCTAGGAGCTCATTTCTCTAGAGTGAATGAAGAAGAATGAGAGCTGCTTGTGTGTGTGGTCGTTCATATAAGTCAATTGAGCTGCTAGGGTCAATTGCATATTGACCCAACACTTAACTTTAATTATATTGGCTGAATATTCAGTTATACAAAAGTTACTGTAATTCATTTATTTCAGAGATCAAACATTCTCCAACAATTATGGGAATTTAGCACGTTGTTTATAATTGTTCTATAAAGCTTTAGTTAAAATTTGGGATCATTTGGAGTTACCAATAAATAATTACAAATAGAACAGTGCACTGCTATATTGCAGTCTGCAGAATATTCGGCCGAGTTTGTCCTGCACAAACTCGACCGACACCCTTACTGTAGGAATTCAAAAGTCATCCTAAAATTATGCCAATTTAACAGAGTGTCTAAAATTGTATTTATAAAATACTGTTAAAATTTTAGATCAATTGGATATACCAATAAAAAGATAAAATTCAATTACCACACTGCTGTAAAATTCTGAAATTGTGATCGGTCGAGTTTGAAACTCGGCCGACAAACAGATCAGAGCATTCTTCAAAAATTCTGATATTTTGCAATGTTATTCAAATTTTATATATCTAAATCATATCCAAATTTGAAGTAAATCAGAGTTACACATAAAATATAAAAATCATTTAGTGAGACATTCTACTTATCAAATTCTGTATTCATGCATCATCAAACCCTATTTTTGGGCCGATTAGGGTTTATGTTTCTCAAACCCTAATTCTCAAGACAAAAGAACATTTAGACTTCTTATCATAGTTAAAACATCCTAATTGTGTTATCGTCATTAATTAGGTTTCAAGAATGATTATTCTAACTAATCTTTGCAATTGTCTAGGTAAACCCTAGTTTACCGATTAAGCTCAAATGGGGTCGTAACAATAGGGATAGAGTATCTAGCAATATTATCATCCATGAGAACAGTCCTACGGAAGATCTTCCAAGTCAGCGTACTACCACACGGGATGCCTACCTTTGGCCAGCTATCTTAGATAGAAGGTGGTAGTGTTGTTTGTCTACCACATCCTCTACCGTCAACATCTTTTTTTCCTCGTGAATGGAGAAAACTCTCTTACTTGATATAGACCGCACAGCTTTGTCTATTTCATCTTGCGATCTCTGGAGACAATCAACGCTCAGGCCTTAGCCTTTAGGGAAGATAATATGCTCAGTCATTTCCCATTGCCAACCATCATCATCCGACCACATGTCACACACATTTATGTCCTCCCTCGTGTTTCCATGTCTGTAAGCATATGGAGCAAGACACTCCTCACACCAAAGTTCATGCCAGATATAAATATTCCCCCTTCGTAGCACCCATCAGAGATGGGGAAGACAACAGGAAACACCTTCCAGATCTTCTTCCATTGTGATGAAGGTTCTGAAGATAGATGAAGATAATACACGTGATGCATATCCTCCTAATTTTGGTAAATGAATTTTTACTTTTCTTTGCAGAAAGTAGCCATCGAGACGTACCAGTAAAGATTTCCCACACAGTTTTCATATCAAAATATCTTTTCACTGTACTAAGAGGGGTGAAATCTAGGTATTCTTTTATTTAATGGGACAACCACCTTCTTCCAAGAAACCCAAGCACGCCGATTTTTTTCATCTCTCTCCCTTCATAAGAAATTTGACATCATGGATTCAATCATATTAGTTGTCTTCATCGGGATCCCAATGGCAGCGCTAGAAAAAATTGGCACGGAATAAATAGTATGTTTAATCAAGGTTGAACCCGTAAAGGATAAAAGCTTGGACTTCCAAGAAGCCATATTTGCATGTGTGTGTTCTAAAAGGGGAATGAATAATGCATGCTTTGGACATCCTCTAGAAATAGGAACTCCCAGACAGACAAAGGAATCGCCAAGGTTTGTGATGATCATCATTCTTTGAATGAGATCTACACTCTGAGACAAGGGGTAAATAAAAAACCATGACTTGTCTTTGTTAAGAATTTATCCCAAAAAAATTCCATATTCAGTAAAAATACCATCAATGATAGAAAAATTCAATGGTGAGATATGTTTGAAGAGCACCAGGTCGTCTGCAAATAGAAGAAGGGGAGGAGCATTCACTCTTCCCCGATAGGTGAATGGTTGGATCCATCCATCACGAGTGGCCTTTTTAATCACTCTATAGATAGTCTCCTCACAGAGAATAAGGTTGGAAACAAAGGACTCCCTTGTTTTACTCCATGCCAAATAGGGAAGAAACCAGTTGTAACACCATTCTAAACCACATAAATCCAAGATCCATTTGAAAAATATATCATAAGATCTATAACTTCAGGCAACATTCCAAACTTGACAAGAACATCATGTAAAAGTTTCCAATTGACCGGATCATAGGCCTTCTTCATGTCCATATTTATCATGATGTTTTCAGCCTATCCCAGACCTTCCAGATCATCCACTAATTCTGTAGTGAGTTTGACATGGTGACTAATATCCCTATGCTAGATAAAAGCTCCTTGTCATCATATACCATATGAGAAATAAATTTCATCAAATTGTTATTGATGATACGGCCAAAAATTATAATAATGACATTCTCTAGCAATATGGCTCTAAAGTCAGAAGCAAGATTTGATGGATCCTCAGTCTTCAGAATAAGATATAATATTCTGCATTTGAGGCTATGGTGACATGGATAACCTAGAAAAAATTGCCATGCAAAGTCACAAATGTCTCCTTTAATTATGTTCCATGCCTCTAAGTAGAAAAAAGTGGTCAAACCACTAGGTCCCAATGCAGTAAATTTGGACATCTATTGGATGGTAGCAAGGATCTCATGCTCATTCGGGGCATCTTCTAGCATCAAAATATCCTCATAAGATAAGACACAAGTAATGCAAGACAAAAAGGGGATTCTTTCATCAGATAAGAAGTTGTCATAGTATCTAACTGCTTCCTCTATCGTCTCATCACGAGAAATGTAGAAATTTCCATCAGGTGATTGGCTTATCTTCACCTTGTTCTTTGCTCTCCTAGCTTTAACAACATCGTCATAAACCTTTCCGTTTCTATCACCATCATGTATCCATATAATATGGGATTTTTCCTTCAATAATATCTCCTCATCGACAAGAATCATTTCAAGGTCTTCTTCCTCTTCCCGTAGTAGCCTTTCATTTGCATGCATCTAACAATCTCTTCTAGGTTAATTTTCTATTAATGGGTATCACCAAACACATTTTTATTCCATTCTTTCATATATCTTTTCAGGTGGGAGCATTTGGCAAAGAATCTGAAAGACGGACTACCCCATCCCCCCATTTTCCATCCCCTCTTTATGGTAGATTAACACTTTTCATGTGACAACCAGATAGATAGAAAAGAAAAATGAGAGTGTTGGGCTACGTGAACTTGTGGCTTGATGGTGACTAGAAGAGGTCAATGACTAGAGTTGTGCTTACATGTAAGATGAATCATATGAATGTCCATTTATAGAGAAGCCCACTTCTTTTTTAGGAAACCTCTATCCAGCCTCTCCTAGGAAGTCGGAGTTAGTTGTTTGTCAACCCATGTGAAGGTGCTTCCACTAAAAGGTATTTTAGAAATCCCCATGTTATTGATCCAACAGTTGAACTCTCCCATACCATTACTATCTAGAAGGAGTATGCCTCTTTGTTCAGTAGTTGACCAAACAATAGTGAAATCCCTTGCAATCATCTAGGGGATGTCCATAGCCATATCAGATTGTGATGGCAGGTCTACCCATAAGGAACACCTTTTAAGGGAACTGCACTTTGCATAAATTGTTATAATCATGAAAGGATTTCCTTCAAGGTCTGCCATACTAACAGTGATACTCTGTTGATGCATATAGACGATAGAGGGGGACATAGATGGGTTAGAAAACACCCAAACTTTCCTTCCCTCAGCCTGGTTAGTGAAACGCCATTCTAGATGAAGTATATCAACCAATTCTTTAGCTCTTTCAGCATGAACCATGGGTTCTATAATTGCAAAATATAGTAGTTTGTATAGTATACAAAGTCATCCTAGCCATCTTCAAGTTCTCTAAGTTCTCTGATTCACAAACCCTCTAGAATTCTAGAATAAAAATTTAGACATAAATTAAAAAAAATTGATTTGTCATTCACCAAGTAGGTCCTAGTTCCATTCAGAGACTCCCTTTCCTGTCATAACTCTATCTATGATGTGACCCCCGCATCCTTCTCTCTATAAATTCTTCATTTAAGTACCACGATCTAGATCTTCTACAAATCTCATCCTCTGACTAGGGCTCAGGTGAAGGGGTCCAATTCCTCTGATGTGACTGTTCATCACACTCCTCCTCATATATCTATATGATCTCTACGTGTTGTTATCTAGTGTTGATTTTCCACCAAAAAAACTACTGAAATAGTGATCTTTGGTAAGCTTCATTTGCCCCTCCTGATCAATTACCCATTGTATTGTATGGTTGTTCATCTCCTGATGATTCTAACCTTAAGATATAATTCCTTTCATTAGAGGCAGGGGTATTACATGAAACTTGCACTAGCCTACCTCAATCAACTTGGTGGTAGGTTTATATCACATGCTTTGTATGTGAATGATTCTCCATTATCAGTTCTTATTTTGAATGGTTCATGATAGGTACAGAAGGAGCTTGTACTATTGCTTCCATCGAGATGTCAAGTGTGATTTCCATCTCAGTAGGTTTACATTGGTGATCATTCCCCACTAGAATAGATACTTTTAATGTTTTCACATGGAACCAGAAATCCCCTACTACAACTCCAATAAATGTTAGGATATCTGCATTAAAGGCTTAAACCAAAGTTAGGATTCCTACCTCATCTCTATCTACTCTCTACCATTGGGAAATCTCAACCAGCTTCCCAAACACCACTATAATCTCCTTCAAAGAATCACCATCCTTGCATGATAGCAACAAGTTATCAATCCAGAACCAAGCTTTTTCCTTCTTAATGCACGGGCTGAATCCCTCCATTCTTCTTGTGTCCACAGAAAGACCTTTGAATATACTCAGTTTTTACTTTGATGCCTTCTCCAGATTTATAGATGAGTCAAAAAAGGCAGCTTCCTTTCTCTTTGTAAATTAGACAAGATCATACACTAGTATAGAAATGGGTTATAACGTCACTACCTGTAGGGTCAGTTTTTTCAAAAAACTGACCTTATATGTCTAAAAAAATGCGGGCACCGCTTAAGACCTCTTGGGTCGGTTTTCTTAAAAAAAACCGACCTTGTAGTGTAACTCTATAGGGTCGGTTTTCCAAATAACTGACCTTATATGTCTATAAAAAATGCGGACACCACTTAAGACCTCTTGGGTCGCTTTTCTTAAAATAATCGACCTTGTAGTGTATCTCTATAGGGTCGGTTTTCCAAATAACCGACCTTATATGTCTATAAAAAATGTGGGCACCACTTAAGACCTTTTGGGTCACTTTTCTTAAAATAACCGACCTTGTAGTGCGTCTCTATAGGGTCGGTTTTCATAAAATAAGCGACCTTATAGACAATTGGATTAGAAAGTCAATTACAGATTCCCACGGCAAAAATTTGCTTGATTTTGGCTTCGCGCCTCGATCTATAGGGTCGGTTTTTCCAAATAACCGACCTTATATGTCTACAAAAAATGCAGGTTAGACATCTTGAATCCAGTTTGCCTTCACACATGTATAAACACATCTAGGGTCGATTTTTCCCTTATAACTGACCCTAAAGGGCTCCTCGGTCGACAAATTCATCGACCGAATAAGAGCCAGATTTCACGTCTGTAAGCACCTCTAGGGTCGATTTTTCCCTTATAACTGACCCTAAAGGGCTCCTCGATCGACAATATTGTCGACCGATATCAATTTTGGATCCAGTTTAGATCAACACCTCTAACATCGGTTTTTTACTTTTAACTGACCCTAAAGGACTCCTCGGTCGACAAATTCTTCGACCGAATAAGAGCCAGATTTCACGTGTATAAGCACCTCTAGGGTCGGTTTTTCACTTATAATCGACCCTAAAGGGCTCCTCGGTCGACAAATTTGTCGACCGAATAAGAGCCAGATTTCACGTGTATAAGCACCTCTAGGGTCGGTTTTTTCCTTATAACCGACCCTAAAGGGCATGTCGGTCGATAATATTGTCGACCGACATCAATTTTGGATCCAGTTTAGTTCAGCACCTCTAATGTCGGTTTTTTACTTTAAACCGACCCTAAAGGGCTCCTCGATCGAAAAATTCGTCGACCGAATAAGAGCCAAATTTCACGTGTATAAGCACCTCTAGGGTCGGTTTTTCGCTTATAACCGACCCTAAAGGGCTCCTCGGTCGACAAATTCGTCAACCAAATAAGAGCCAGATTTCATGTGTATAAGCACCTCTAGGGTCGTTTTTTTCCTTATAACCGACCCTAAAGGGCATGTCGGTCGAAAATATTGTCGACCGACATGAATTTTGGTTCCAGTTTAGTTCACGCATGTATAAGCACCTCTAGCGTCAGTTTTGTACTTTTAACCGACCTAGAGCTCTTCTCGGTCGACGAATTTGTCGACCGATAACCTCTCGGTCGGCAAATTCATCGACCGAGAAGGAGCCAGATTTCACGTGTATAAGCACCTCTAGGGTCGGTTTTTTCCTTATAATCGACCCTAGAAGTCTATTCGGTCAACAATAATGTTGACCGAGATGAATTTTGGTTCTAGTTTAGTTCACGCATGTATAAGCACCACTAGCGTCAGTTCTCGGTCGACAAATTTGTCGACCGATAACAATTCGGTCGACAAATTAGTCGACCGAGAAGCACCTCTAGGGTCGGTTTTTCCTTATAACTGACCCTAAAGGGCTCCTCGGTCGACAATATTGTCTACCGACATGAATTTTGGATCGAGTTTAATACTTTTCAAAACGTTATAAAGCATTGGGATCTCAATCCTTTGTCTCATTGTTGGGAATTCACATCCCTCAATACCACCATCATCACATTTGCTGGATCTGGGTATTCAAACCCTTAGTTCATCACTAAACATGGTTATCACTTATCAGGTAACTATTACCTTCAGGTCATCTTACCAAGGTATTCAGTATACTTGTTACACAAGCATCTCACATAACTCACTAGGCATATTCAACTTCTTGTTGTCACCTCTCACTACGCAACAAATAAAACAATGGCTCACAAGGCCCATTACCATCATAGCTCATACCTGGTTAATTACGCTTATTATCTCATGATACTTTCATGGTTAGTATACTTGATAACAACCATATCAATTTCATATCAACATCATGCAATATAAAAATAACATCACTATTCCCTCATTAGGGTTAGACTTTCCCATCTTTGTCAATTAGGGTTTCACATAACATCATCCCATATTGAGGTTTCACATAACATTATCCCATATTAGGGTTTTACACAACATCACCCTATATTAGGGTTTCACATAACATCATCCCATATTAGGGTTTCACATAACATTATCCCATATTAGGGTTTCACACGACATCACCATATATTAGGGTTTCACATAACATCATCCCATATTAGGGTTGTGTAAGCACCTTAGAGCTCCCTCGGTCGACGAATTTGTCGACTGATAACCTCTCAGTCGACAAATTCGTCGACCGAGAAGGAGCCAGATTTCATGTGTATAAGCACCTCTAGGGTCAGTTTTTTCCTTATAACCGACCCTAAAGTGCTCCTCGGTCGACAATATTGTCGACCGACATGAATTTTGGATCCAGTTTAGTTCATGCATCCTCAGTCGACAAATTTGTCGACCGATAACCTTTCGTTCGACAAATTCGTAGACCGAAAAGGAGCCAGATTTCATGTCTATAAGCACCTCTAGGGTCGGTTTTTTCCTTATAACCGACCCTAAAGTCCTCCTCGGTCGACAATATTGTCGACCGAGATAAACTTAGGATCCAGTTTAGTTTTTCACACATGTATAAGCACCTTTAGGGTCAGTTATAAGGAAAACACCGACCCTAGAGGTGCTTATACGAAGGAAATCTGGCTCCTTCTCGGTTGATGAATTTGTCGACCGATAACCACTCGGTCGATAAAATTGTCGACCGAGAAGGAGCCAGATTTCCTTCATATAAGCACCTGTAGCATCGGTTTTTTCCTTAAAACCGACACTAGAGGGATCTTCGGTCGACAATATTGTCGACCGATAACCTTTCGGTCGACAAATTCGTCGACCAAGAATGAGTTTGAGTGTTTTTAAATAATCCGAAACGGGCACCGCTTATCTTTAGCGTCGATTTTTTTTGTGTTAACCGACGCTACAGGTCTTTCTCTCCGTGAAAAAGATGAAACCTAGTCTTTCCCTCCTCCCGTGAAAACCCTTTCGGTTCTATTTTTCTCTCCCACGGCGCCACGAAGCCCTTGCCTTCTTGTGTCATTCCGCCGTGAAGCCCTTGCCTCCTCTCTGTGAAGCCGTTGTTGTGAAGCTGTGCCACCTCTCCGCACCGCCAAGAGGATCGTGGTATCCGTGAAGCCGTTGCCACCTCTCCGTGCCGCCAAAGCCCTTGCCTCCTCTCTGCGAAAAGAGCTCATCGTCACCGCCTCTCCACTCTTCCACGAAGGTCGCCGCGTCTCCGTGAAGGTCGTCTCATCCTCCACGAAGGTCGCAGCCATTTTCAAGTAAGTTTACCGCTTCCTTCGTTCCTTCGTTCCTGCCTTCCTTCGTTCCTGCCCACCGCCATGGTAGCGTCCAGGTCCACTCTCGGTCGACAATATTGTCGACCGAGAGCCCACCTGTGTGCATCGTCCAGGTCCACTCTCGGTCGACAATATTGTCGACCGAGAGCCCACCTGCGCGTAGCGTCCAGGTCCACTCTCGGTCGATGAATTCGTCGATTGAGAGTGGACCTGGACGCTGCGCGCATGTGGGTTCTCGGTCGACTAATTGTCGATCGAGAGTGGACTTGCTCCTTATTTATGTGGGAGCTATAAATTTTTTAATCATATTTGATGTAATGTTCACAAATAGTTTTGAATATATAATGATTTCAATCTTTGGACTGTTGGAAACGGCCTTACTTTGCTAATTTGTACAAGTATTTTCCATTTTATATGATTTGATAACCCAATAATAAAAACATGTCTTTTTTCATATGTAATCATTATATAAATTCTAGAAATTAATATGAGATTAGACATGTGTACTCCTAGATTGATATTTTAGGGTTGATGCATGATATTTAACTTAATATATAAATATGAAAATAATGCATTTATATATTAACTTAGAAACTCATTCAAAATTTATTCATTAGGAGTAAACTTTGGATAGTCCCCAGTTTGGGACTATTTTTGTATATTTAATCTCACTTAGGATGAACCTGTATAATGTATGTTTAGTTTTGTAGAAAATTTCAGTAGGATTACTTCATTTGTTCTCTAGGTACATATGTGAATGGTTATTTGCCATTTACATCGGTGTACTTGGAGAACTTAGGGGAAATAATGCTGAAATTTTCTTCAAAACTAAACATACATTATACAGTTACTAGTGAGATTAAATATTCAAAAATGGGATAGGTGGTACACTTTAGTATATAAGTAATTAACTTCCTATCAATAAAAACTTACAGATTATTATAGTATCAATATTAAACGGTTAGTTTTATAATTAATTTTAATGTGATATAGAAAATGGATCGAAGTTGGATGTCTATCAAGAACCGTTGCAGTCCATAGTTTGCCAAAGGTCTTGATGAATTTATCAGATTTGCTGAGGAACATAGGAAACTACCTACAGATAGGCTATATTGTCCATGCAGAAATTGTTGTAACAATTTGAAAGTTGATACTGGTGAGGAAATTAAGAATCATATCATATGCAATGGGATCATACAAGGTTATAATGAATAGTATTGGCATGGAGAGAAATTGAATTATGGATCAGAAAATGTCGATACTAATAGTTGTGGCATAGAAGATATAGATAATGATGATAATGTTAATGATGAACCGATTCAAGATGACCAGATTCAGGATGATATGGTTGATGAGATGCTAAATAGTTGTCGGGACAATGTCATTGATCCACCTTCTTTATTTGCAAACATTGTCCATGATGCTGAAAAACCATTATATAAGGGTTATACTAAGTTCATGAGGTTGAGTGATGTGATGCGATTATATACTCTTAAAGCTCAAAACCGGTGGAGCGATAAGAGTTTCACTTCACTGTTGTCTTTGTTAAAGGAAATTCTTCCTGAAGGCAACGAGCTTCCAATTTCAACATATCAAGCAAAGAAAATAATGTGCCCAATGGGAATGGAGGCTAAGAAGATTCATGCATGTCCAAATGATTGTGTGTTATTTCAGAAGGCCTATAGTAATTTGATAAATTGTCCAAAATGTGGTGCGTCAAGGTATAAAACTACAAATTCAGCTAAGGCTAAAAATGGCTCTCCTGCCAAGGTGATGTGGTATCTACCAATAATACCATGATTTCAACGCTTATTTGCTAATACAGAAGATGCGCAAAATTTGTCTTGGCATGGGGAGTTAAAGGCCAATGATGATGGCATCCTACGACATGCATCTAATTCACCACAATGGAAGAAAATTGATTTATTATACCCTCAATTTGGTAAAGAACCAAGAAACTTAAGACTTGGACTTTGTACAGATGGAATGAATCCCTATGGTACATTAAGCAGCCAACATAGCACGTGGCCTGTTATGATTGGTATATACAATCTTCCTCCTTGGTTGTGTATGAAAAATAAGTATGTGATGTTGTCAGTATTGATATCAGGGCCCAAGCAATCTGGAAATGATATTGATGTTTCCTTCAACCTCTAATTGATGACCTAATGAAACTATGGGAAGAAGGTATTATGACATATGATGCTTCACGTAAAGAGATCTTCAGTTTGTGTGCTATGTTATTTTGCACGATTAATGACTTTACAGCTTATGGAAATTTGTCTGGATATAGCATAAAAGGATACAAAGCATGTCCTGTTTGTGAGGAAAATACTGATTCAATCAGACTGAAACATGGTGGTAAAATCGCATATCTTGGTCATCGGAGATTTCTCCCACCAGTGCATCCTTATCAAAGGCAACGCAAAACCTTTAATGGGTCAACTGAGGAACAAAGTGCTCCTAAACCTATACCAGGAAATGTTGTATATGATAGGGTGAAACATATTGTTAATGAATTTGGAAAGAGTTCAAGTAGTCGTCCACTCGCATGTGACAAATCTCTATACAATAAGAGGTCAATATTCTGGGATCTTCCTTATTGGATATCTTTAACAATTAGACATTGCATTGACGTCATGCATGTTGAAAAAAATATTTGTGATAGCATCATTGGTACACTATTGAACATACCAGGAAAGACTAAAGATGGCATCAAATCTAGAAAAGATTTAGAATTAATGGGTATAAGAAAAGAATTATCAGTGGAGATCAGGGGTCGCCGCACATATTTACCACCAGCTTGTTACACTTTGTCAAAGAAGGAGAAAAAGACTTTCTGTGAGTGCTTGTATAATATTAAGGTTCCACAAAGATACTCTTCTAATATTCGTAAATTGGTATCAATGAAGGATCTGAAGTTGATAGGTCTCAAATCTCACGATTGTCACACCTTAATGCAACAAATTTTACCTGTGGCTATTCGATCTATATTGCCGAAGTATGTAAGGTTTGCAATCACAAGACTCGGTTTCTTCTTCAATGAAATATGCAACAAAGTGATACATCCTGATACTCTCGATAAATTACAGAAAGATGTAATTGTTACCATGTGTCAGCTTGAAATGTACTGTCCTCCTTCATTTTTTTATATCATGGTTCATCTTGTAGTACATATTACAAGGGAGGTGAAGATGTTGGGTCCAATTTTCTTACATTGGATGTATCCATTTGAACGCTACATGAGTGTTTTTAAAGGTGATGTTCGGAATCGTTATCGTCCTGAAGGTAGCATTGTTGAGGGTTACTTGGATAGGGAGGTGATGGACTTTTGTAATGATTTTTTGAATTGCAATAGCGATCTAAAAAATTTCCATCACACTGGATCTTATTGTGGCAAAGGAACTCTGGGAGGACGAGTGAAAGGAATCTGTCGTGAGTTGTGGGAACAAGCACATTTGTATATTTTACACAACATCGATGAAGTTAGTAGCTACATCAAAGAACACAATGATCTTATCAAGAGAAATCATCCGCGATCCAGTTCAATGTGGCTTGCAAGAGAGCATAATCGAACATTTATTAGGTGGTTTGAAGAGAAAGTATTTAATCAACTATCTAAATCACCGAATAATGTTATTGAGAACATAAAATGGCTTGCCTTTAAGCCAAAAATGGATGTCATGTCATATGAAGGTTATGACATAAATGGATTTTCATACTACACAAAGCGTCAAGACGAAAGTAGTGTGGTCCAAAATAGTGGGGTTACTGTTCAAGCTTGTTCATTGTATTTTGCTAGTGCCAAAGATAAAAGACCATGCGAAGCTGAGATGTCATATTATGGCGTCATTGAGGACATATGGGAATCAGACTATACAAATTTCAGAGTTCCTATCTTTAGGTGTAATTGGGTTGACAACAACAAAGGAGTTTTAGTGGATGAGTTGGGTTTCAAATTAGTGAATTTTGAAAAAATTGGTGAGAAAGATGAGCCATTCATCATGGCAGACCAAGCAAAACAAGTATTCCATATTGATGACCCTGAAAATAAAAATTGGTCTGTCGTTCTTCATGGAAAAAGACAGTTTACTGTAGATCCTATAAATGAAGAAGAATACTATGAAAAGTATGATGATTCCAGACCATTCTCAGTTGGTTTTCCAAGTGTAAATGTTGAAGATAACAACGATGAATATTATAAACGTCATGACCATGTTGAAGGAATTTTACTTGACTAACAACTCAACCAATACTAAAGGCATGTATTCTCTAGATTATTTATTTTATTATCATTCAAGCAAATAATCTTTTTAATATACATCATATATCATGTATACCTTATCACTTGTTCTTTTATTATCACTTTTTTTTATCATGTATACTTGCAGGCTCTAAAATGGCGAGTGAAGATGAACATTCTGAGCATGAGCATGAGCACCATGAGGATGGTAGTGGTGATGCTAAGAAAAGTAGAGGTCCCACACTGATGCGTAGGCTGTAGGAGCTCAGGGCTAAAGGGGACAAATTGCCAATCCAATTTGATATCACAGGAGCACCTGTTGGGGAACATGCTAGTGCTTTCAAGCATTACGTAGGGGTGACTGCACGCAGTAAGGTGCCAATAGATATAGAAAATTGGCATGATGTTCCTAATGCCAAAAAAGACCTCATATGGAAAGATATATCTATGAGTGGAAGTAATATTATTTTAATATGTTTTTATTTATTGATTCTAATTTAGTTTGCTTGGAATTAATTCCTTTTCAAAATAACATTATTAATTGCTTCTTTTGTATGTATAGGATGTTATTCATCTAAATGAAAAAGATCACAAGAAAAGAGTGCTACAACATTGTGGTGTAAGATGGAGGGGTTTTAAGACATATCTCGCAAGGGAATTTATAGATAATCCTAAACAAAAGAAGAAAGCAACAGATGTATATATTTTTATAGATCCTGAGGAGTGGGAAAGATTTGTTGTAGCTAGGAGATTGAAAGAGTTTTAGGTAATAAAGATTGTGATGTATTGTATAAATCTTTAATTTTATACAATTAAGGAGGTGAATCTTTTTATACATGTTTGCCAAGTCTAAATTGTAATACCTCATTTTAAATGATCAGGCTATCCACCAGGCTCAAAAGGAAATACGGGCCAAAAATGTGCATGATCGTCGCCTGGGGGCCGGTGGTTATGCCTTCTGCCGCCAACTACAAGAGAAGCAATCCTCTTCTGGAGAAGAATCTAGTACAACTCAAGTTGAGCGTCCACCCTGACACTTGACATGGATTGATGCTAGAAAGAATCAAGCAGGTGAAATTGTCAACCCTGCAACTAAGGAGGTGGCACAAAAGATGGTAGGTTTATCCCAACTAAGTAAAGAGTAACTCCCAAAAACTTAGATTTATTTATATCTAATTGATATTGTGATTTAATATTTTTATTAACTATGAATAGATTGATCTCCACGAGCAAAGGAAGGAAGGAAAGTTCATCCCAACTGGCCACATGGATGAACTATCAGTTGCTCTTGGTACGAAGGAGCATCCTGGCCGTGTTAGGGGATTAGGAGCTGGCATAGGATTCAAGTCTTATTTTGGCCCTTCGCAATCTAAAAGAGGTCGTGCATGAGGTCTTACACAAGAGGAGGTTGAAGCATTAGTAGCGCAGAAAGTAAAAGAAATAATGTCTTCATTTCAGCCTACTCAACCTTCTCAACCTATTCATACTGTGCGTCTCTCAAGTGATGAGGTACAAGCCCATGCTCCAATTGTAGAAGGTCACGGGAGCACTCCCAATGACCCACCACAACAATCTGCAGTAAGTTTTTGTTCTATATGTTGTGTTATTAGTATGATATATATTATAATATATATAGTTGTAACAGGTATCTGTTCTACTACTTCTTATATAACTTATATTATTTCAATCTAGGTTGGTATGAACTGTAAACTTGCAGTGGAGGTTCCAGAATATAATGTTGTGGCAGTGAGCAAGGTGTACAACCTTGGTGGTATATTGCATTGCCAACAAATTACTTATGACATTTGTCGTGTGTCCATCCATCTTGTGTATGACGGAATGGGGGACAAACCACTACCCATACCTAATCCTGAATATAGTACAGTTGAAGAAGCTTAGGGTGCTATGGTGGGTTGGCCTAGACACTTGGTTATCAATGACAAGGTATACCTTATTTCTACCATATTTTTCATATTTGACTGCATATATGAACTCGTGTAATATAAGTATGTAATTTAATTAACAGGTTTGTAAACCAAAAAGTAAAAATTCTACTAGTCGTCCTCCTATGCCCAAGCCATCTTCCATTCCTGAAGCTACATTTGATGAATTGGGAAGCAAATGTAAATGTTTGTGTCGATACTTAGCCAACCAAAGCTCAGGATCACATATGTTGGTCAATTTAACAGAAGATGCAGCTGGGAGGGACTTTGAGAATTTTATTTTTCTTGATGATATTATAGAGTTGTTCCGGTATGATTGGCTAAATACTTCAATAATAGAAGTATGGATAAGGTAAGGATCTATCAATATATATATATATATATATATATATATATATATATATATATATCAAATTCCAATACACATTTTTAGCTTAGTTCTATATATGGAAATAATTACAAATGTTTTACAGCCATTTATATACTGAGATCACAAACCTTGATATAAGGAATGTTGGATTCTTAGTTCCTTCAATCACTAGTCAAGTGGAGACAAATTGTGAGGATGTGAATGAGTACTTCTCTATTGCATTCAAATATTTTGCTAGTGAAGGGAAGGGAATTATCCTAATTCCTTTTAACGTGCAGTAAGTATTATTATTCAATATAATTTTAATAATGAATAAAATTATTTATTTTAATGTTTGTTTTATTCTTACTCAGAGCTAGACATTTGGAATTAGTGGTGATTGCCCCTAAATTGATGACTCTTTATTATCTTGACCCAATGGGTAAAACAACAAGGAGTCACAAACTGAAATTGTCAGCTATGGAGTAAGTATAAATTTAGTCAATGCTTCAACATGATATTTCTATTTAGAATTTCCATTTTACCAACTATTATTTAATTGATAGGGGTATAAAGGCTTTTCGTGATGTTGGAGGACAAATACCCACAAAATTAAAGACATTGACTTTGAAAAATGTCAAGGTAGCTACTTTGACAACTGCTTAGTCTTATATGTATTAATTTTCAATTCTAATATGTCAACTCTTATAGTCTTATCTCAACTGATGTTTATATTAGTTTACTAACATTAAGTATAATTCGTTATTTGTAGTGTCCTATGCAAAATAATGACTGGGCTTGTGGCTACTATGTAATGAAATATATGCAAGCTATTGTCAAACAAGCATCATATGACATTCAGACTATAAGTCAGGTAATAAAGAATAACATCATAAACTTACAAGTGATTGTAGTCATTTTATAAAATATTAGCATGTGCATTTTTTGTTACAGATCTTTACAACTCAGCCTTACACACTTGTGGACTTGAATGAATTCCGAGAAGAGTGGTCAGATTCTTTTCTAAATGAAGTCAATATAGTATTGGATTAAATATGTCAGCTCCATTTATGTATGTGGTTTGAGTACTCTTTCATATTTACTTTTGTATCTGATTAATATCATCTTAGACTTGCAATCTATCATTTTGTAAAATTTTATGTTATTATGAATCATTTTTGTCATGAATGTGTGGTTTTGAATGGTGACGGTTGAGCATCAATGCTCCCCTCTACCAGAATATACGAATCTCCTTGTTCTTCTGTTCTATTTCATTTTCTGTAGAAATTTAAAAAAAATTTGTAACTTCTAGCGTCGGTTTTTTAAATAACCGACCCTAAAGATTGAATAACCACTTCAGTGTGATCCTCGATCGAGAAAATTTTCGACTGAAATATTTTCGGTCGACAATTTTCTCGACCGAGGATTACACTGAAGTGTTTATTCAATCTTTAGCATCGGTTATTCTAAAAAAAACCGACCCTGTAAACTCTCTCAGTCGAGAAAATTGTCGACCGAAAATATTTCGATCGAAAATTTTCTCGACCGAGGATCACACTGAAGTGGTTATTCAATCTTTAGGGTTAGTTATTTCAAAAAAACCGACCCTGTAAAACTCCCTCGGTCAAGAAAATTGTCGACCAAAAATATTATCAGTCGAAAATTTTCTCGATCGAGGATTACACAGAAGTGGTTATTCAATCTTTAGGGTCGGTTATTCCAAAAAAATCGACCCTATAAACGATCTCGGTCGAGAAAATTGTCGACCAAAAATATTTTTGGTCGATAAATTTTTCGACCTGAGATCATTTACATGGTCGGTTTTTTTGGAATAACCGACCTTATAGGCTCCCTTTTTCTCGTCTGGGTCAGATTTTTTACAACTTTTTACGTCGGTGTTTACTCTGTAAGGTCAGTTTTATTTGGTCAAATAAACTGACGCTATAGAGCAAATTCTATAGCGACGGCCACTTAGGCGTCGGTTATAAAGTGACGCTGCAGGCTTAAAAAAACCGACACTACAGACCATTCCTGTACTAGTGATATTTGTAGGGCCACTCTTTTGTAAGCAGACTATTGATCTCTTCCCACAATTTGTTATCTGACCACAAGACTTGGAGAGATCTAGTAAGGATCTAGGCTACTTCTATATGATATTCATTCTCCTCCTTCATCTCATAGTAGCTTTCTTTGTGGCATTTCCTTAAACACCTTGGGTGTACCATTAAGTATGAGTAGGATTGAAGGGATGAAATGCATGCAACCGAATCACTGAGATTTAGTATTGGGATTGCAAGAGGATGAGGGTAGCACCCAATGAGATGATGTATCAATAACGCACCTTCTTGAGCCTACATTGTCTCTACCAGTGTCCCTTTTGAAGACATCTGAAGCAAACATTTTGTTGAATGTTGAACATGTGAGTGATTTACGGGGGTCACTCATGTTGCAATCTAAGTTATGCCTCCTGCAATTGACCACCTTAGTAAAAGCGCCGTCATCCTCATGTATTGATTCATTATAAGAGTCAGGGACAAAATCATCTGCTAATGCAAACCTCCCGTCCTTTGGCTCATCTTCAAAGAGGGGCGCAATTGCCAACAACAACACATCCACTTCTATAGACCGGGCATATCTCCTTCAATCTAAGACTATGATGTTAACAATATGATCCTTGTTCAGTCGATGCATAAGGGATACTCAGGATTGGGCATTCAACTATGATTTCCCCAAAGAGTCACCCATCCTCGCCACCAAAAATCTCAATTGATCCCATGGCACAAACATTCTTCCTTATTTAAAAGCTTCTCAAAAGGAACCCCTACCAGCTATCGAAGGCTGGATGTCAAAGTGATTGCCTTGTCTGGGTATTCCTACAAAATTGTCACTCTAAATCATATCAACCTTCTAACCACAAGGAGGACCAAGGAGGTTTAGAGGTCAGGGGATGAAGATAGGGAGGAAGAGCAAAGTGCTAGTAGACCCTACTCGGCATAGTGATGCAGTGGAGGTGAGGGGGTTGCACCCAATGGCCGATCACTCAGAATCGCCCAAGCAATCACATACACTAGCCTTGCTTCTACTCCTTCATCTACAAAATATCCTCAGTCTCTCTGGTTTTGATTCAATCCTAAGTTCCCTAAAATAGCATGATTTATATTAATTATTACCTTAAATAACATCATAAACTCTAATTTAGGTCTTTTAAGGAAACATGATCATTGATGGTGGAATTAGGGTTTCAAAAAAATGAAATCAAATTCTACTTGAAAAATCCTTCCCAAAACATATGTTTGGGTATTCTTCTAAAGAATTGATTATTTGTTATGAATTGTATGTTGTTGACCAATCAGAATTTAGCAAACCTAATGTGTGATGTTGATTAAATCAAAAATAAAATCGATGTGAATAAGTATAAAAGACAAAAAATGTCATGTCTTGCATTACATTCATTTGAATTGGTGGGGGTAAAAACATCCTTCATAACAATTTCATTGTGTGGTTTGATATACTAAAATATGGAATATAAAAATAAAAATTTATCCTCCGCGATATGAATCATCCTATATGATTCACATGGCCATCAGATGCATTTACTCTTTCACTTCTTCTTCCCTCTTTCAGTTCCATAGAGATTTGTTGAGGTTTGAGATCTCCAATCCACATCAAGGAATTGCACCCTTCATGAGATATCAAGGCTACCAGAGGGTTCCCTACATCCCAATGAAGCCATAGACCCATGATGTACACATACACAGTGGAGAACCAAGATCCATGGTATAATCGTAAGTGATCATCAGGTAGAATTGTAATGGTTTAAAATGTGATAAACTAAATAGAAAACAAACAAAATCTATCGTAGAGCAAAACCAGACTTGAGCAAACAATTGTGATTGTGAAAGGACCATCATGGCTGTAGAATAGGTCGTAAGGTTTGTGGGGAACATGGGAAATACGGTTTGAATTTAGAGTCATTGGAAAACTAGAGAAAAGTAAGTATAGAAATTATAAATATGCTTTGTGCAGTCTAGCAATGCCAAGCAATGTAAAATCGGGGTTGGGAAGGCATTGTGTTGGTCTACTAGTGACCATGGTTGTAGGTTAGCAACCCGGTGATTGGAATCATAAAGGAAGTAAATGGAATGGAATTTTGGCAATTGGAGAAGCATGAACAATGGTCGAGGATACTTATCGGTGTTACAATTGCACAAGGAGTTCCATTGATGAATGGGCTATAGCCAAGCTTACTAGAATAGTAAATTGAGTAGGCTATGAGGAACTAGGGATCAAATTGGAAGAGGAGGAGGAAGTTGTGGGGTTTGGTGGTCATTTCTGACCCCTTATATAAGGAAAATATGTGAAGGGCTGGTGGCAGTGATATTTGGTGGAAATCGGGAGTCCATCCCTACAAGGGTGTTTCCTTGATAGATAAGGAAGTCCCTACAAACTTGGGATGGTTGAGATTGGAGAGAAGATATGAAGGGAAGGGACACATTATTGAGAGAGATCGAGAGGCGAGATATTTTCCACTGTTGATGACTCCATAAAGGACTGGGAGTCTAGGCGGGAGAGACGCTTCAGAGGTGTCATATGAGACTGTGAAGGGTCGGACTCAACTTCAGTCGTACAATAAAAAAAAATAGCAATACAGTGATAAAATGAGATACAGTCGGGAAACTAGTTTTGGTGATATAAAACTATTTTAATTAAAAACTATATTGATTCTTATCTAAACTAAGTTATGTGGTCAAATGAAGTCCTAATGACTTCAAATTAGAGTGTATATATATTGAGGAGTCTAGAATCTTCCTATTCAATTAGGTTTATGATTTCATTAAGTATAGTTCACTAATTTCATATATGTCATTATCTTAGTGTATATTAATCAAAGTATGAAATAAAATCTTTTCTTGATGATCTGAATCAAATTTTAAGGTTGAGAGAATAGTGCATTATATTCCACGTAAAAGGATATTGAATGAACTATCACCATACAAAGAGTAAATATTGCTTAGTTTATTGGACTTTGCTATAAACATTATATTTGAGGTCTAAAAAATCACATTATGTTCTATTTGATACTTCAAATTTTTAAATTTGAATAATTGGGGTTTCCAATTAAGGAATCATTCATAAGTTTGGAATTTGAGGATGTTACAGTGCTCAATACCACGTTCTCTACCTCCTCCACATACTACAATAAAGGTATTCACCAAGGTCATGCTACACTCATACCAAGACAATTGTGTTACTATACTAAATTTCCACTTGCAGACCTAAAATACACCACCAAATTACCACAAGAATTCTAAGTTACCGCAACAATTTTACCAGCCTTCAGTCATGGTCATGTTAGACACTAAGAACATGGTACCCACCATGACCATTTAACCCTTGTATCCTACCTATTTTTTCTAGCGATCTTCCCATTTCCCCTGCTTAATCCTAGACACCATGTACATCTATAAAAGCCTTAGTGGTGTATGTAGGTTGAAGGTTAGCTCCCTTGGTATTCATTTACCACATTTACCTCCTACCTATTGTATCCTTTCTCCCATTCATCACCTTCCACCCTAAAGTCCTCATTTTCTAGGGTTTTGGCCATTCCACTTCCAGTTTCCATGTCATACCACCTTATTGGAGAAGGGCCCAAGCTAGCTGTTATTGGAGCTAAAGGAGGAGGCCTCCCCATTGACATCCATGGCTTTTCACTCAATCTTCTCTTCTTTTGTTCTTTCCTTGACTCTATGTAGCTAAGACCCCTTTGGAACTATAATACCATGTTGACAAATATTAATGTGTGATACTATGACACCTAGGGCTGTTTGGGGGTAAAATATGTAACTATGATACCATGTTGGCAAATATTAATGTGTGATACTTTGATTTTGTTTACAATGGCTATGTTATTTCTTGTTCTTCATTATTACCACATTCCATTGTGATTGATATTTGAAAACAGCTTAGGTATGGAGAGAAGGATAATTAGGAGGTGAGAAGAGGAAAAACTCCTAAATTCAAGTAGTGAATCCTTAGTCGGTTTTCCTTTTTTTCTTCCTATCTCTCTGCTCCCTTAACCATAGGTGTGAGATTTAAGTAATTATGTATATTATACAAATGTATTTAACAAGGATCATGTTAAATGGTTAGATGGGAGGTGAACTACCCTTTTCGACGCCTCATACCACTCCCTGCCACTAAGTATATTAGGATAATGATGCTCATAAACCTAGACTTGGATGATTTAGACTAATGCTTCCCTATCCGTTAGTAAACTCAACCTCATATAATTGCATGAGAAGTGGTAGGGGTCACTTTCCCTATTTACTACCATTCCACCAATGGCTAACTAATAGGATATGGTTCATAATATACATCATTCTTTGTTGTTTGGTTTGATAGTTTAATTTTTGGATGTATGTGCAAGAATATGACCCTTATACAATGTTGATGGTTATACATCCCCCAAAAAACCCACTACCCTCATTACTTGTTAGAAATCTAGTTTTCTTGTTTCTAGCTAGTGGTATTTGAATTATCTCACTCTCTTATGCTTTGTTTATAATTAATAATTAATAATGAATTTCTTTGTTAAGGTTATTTAATTCTTTCTCTTACCTTGATTAGTGTTAGTTAGGATTGCATTGCTTAGTCAGTATTACTTACATTCTTTACTTATTTGATTACACCTAATTTCTAGATTTCATTCTTTCTCTTCCTTCTTGTAGGACCTACAATGTACCACAACATTCAATTTGAAACCCTAGAATCATTAATCTCCATAGTAGGAGCCTTGGTAAGACAAACATCTCTTGTGCCCCTACTTTCCTATGGAATATTCCCTCGTAGTTTCCACTCCTATACTACATCTTGTGCCTATGTGCTTATTTATTGTAAGTTTTAAGAGTGTTCCTCATTTGGACTTTGTTAGCCTAGTGTGTCATATGTGCATCAGAATCCTTCACATAGTTTGTGGGATGGTATATAGAATTGGTTGCATTGGTTGACCACAATCCAAACAACAAGTCATACATATGAGCCTCCCCAACATTGTCAGCAATGTTGACTCCAATTGCACAAGTCATTCTCTTATCTTATTGAAGATTGCACAAATATAGAGACCATAAATTAATGAAGCAGTTTATAAAAACATTAGTCTCAACCTCAACACTACTTCCAAAAAAAGTGGCAAAGAAGGGAATGAAGTTCATGATACAAGCGGTCAACACCACTTGTATCCTTAGAGTGTCTTCTATAAATAGAAAGGCACATGCAACTACAACTTACACCATAACTTCCCTAACATCTTTAGCTTGGGTTCTGCAATAGTATCCAATGTCAAAACAACAAGGATGGAAATATCCACCCCAAATGTCTGTGGTGGATGTAAATATCCTCCTCCTTTCTAAGAACTAGTGCAATAACGAGCATGTCCCACCTCGGTGGTCTTGTCAACAATAAAAGCTAAGTGATGTGCATACTTCGTATCATTTTTGGACGACTTTTGTTTGCATTTTTAAATCTATTTTACCCAAATATCACCCTTAATCATGCAAGATTTTCTAATTTGTTGTTATTTTTACTTGCTCTGTGGTTTTGACTGTAGGTGTAACATTTTGGCATCAAAATGGGGAGAGAAATACAATAATATCATCCATCAACACAACTTCAATAATCTAAACATTTAGAAAATGAATGTTGTTAAAATTGTCAGCAACACGCCACTTTTGAGATATCACTACACCGTGTTTTTAGCAACACACAGTCTTGAGATTTCAACATGGTCATGTTATTATAGAAATTTGATCTATAGAAATCAAGAATTAATAAATCCCAACAACATATTGTTTTGACATATCAACACATTGTGTTTCCTCATTCCAAATTTCCAAAGCTTCCTGACTTGTAGGAACAAGTCATGTTGGCCAACCAACATGTTGTGTCACTTTTGATCGAGGTAGATCCACTTTAAAAACTACAAGTAGCATGACGTGTTGACTTGCCAACACATCGTGTCACCTACATATTATATTTAAATACAAATCAAACTGCCCCTCGCTTATATATATGACCCCAAACCATCTTAGGATAGTTATCACGAACTACTATAGACATTTTAGAGCAAAACCTGATCATATAAGAGCCAAGAGAAGTTCGAGGCATCTAAGGGGAGAAAAGGTGGTTTCTCGAGAGGGAAACTTCTTCTTCCTTCTTATCCAACAATTTTGGCATGAATATTCCACCGTTTTCTTCTCTCCACTATGGGGTGAAGCTTTCTAGAGAGTTTCTAGCAACAAGGATGGATTTTTGACTCCTTGATTGGAGTTCCAACTATTTCCTACTTCTTCCATGGACATCCAAGTTTTCTTCTTCTTTTATGATATCTACCACTATAGTTATTGCTTGTATTTGCTTTCTACATCCATGGACAATTAGAGCTTTTGTTCTTGGGCATAGGGGATTAACTCCCATGTCATAACTTGTTTGAACATAAATTTCACTATTAATGCTAGTTGTTTCACTATTCTAATGTTTTTGAAGTTGAATTCTTCTTGCATACTTTGCTGGCCACTTGGTGTGTTTGATTTATACTCTTTGTGTAATCTAGGAATATATGCACATGAGTAAGAAATTGTACCTTATTTGCACTACCTTGACCACAAGAATGGTTGGGATGTGTTGGGTAATAAAAATTTGTAGTCTGAATCTAGGTATATCTATGATAATGGTATACAAATGTAGTATTGTTCTACACTACTGAGAGGTGGGTGTAAGATACAAACATGTGTTTCTTCTAGTATTATTAATCTTTATTGTTCTTCGTGTTATGATGTGGATGTGAAACCATGTTCTCAAGAATCCCAATCCAATTTTATCCTTAATGCAAGTAATTTTGTGTTAGTTTGTTTTCTTCTAAATTGCTTAGTTAACATAACAAAACCTCTCATTGAAAAGATCTAGATTGTTGAAGATCATCAGTAATGTGTTTAACAAATCCTTGATCCTTAGACTATCTCAAATATACTACACACACTCGTATACTTGTGGGTAGTGTTGGATTTATATGTTTAAGACTTGTGTACACGGCTAAAACGTTTTTTGCATCGTTGTCGGGGTGCATCAATAATTCTATTAGAGTAAGAAGAGTTGAATAGTAAGCGAGACTAGACCACACCATCACCATAATTTTCATTCTAATTTCACCACATCTTATCCACTATAATTTTCATCATGATCATCATCATTATCATATTTTTATATATTTCATTTCTATGTTTGTACCTCACTCGCCTTTTTTATTTGCACGATTGTTAGCAACCTTCAAAAAGGAAGGAGTGAATCTTCTAGATGAATCACAACATTCATCACCTTCATCACCACTACCTTTGCCTGAATGTCTAGCTCAACAAGATAAACCAATTATGGAAGTTGATCATCCCCTTAAGGTCTTCATTATTCCAACGACTATAAACATCAATGCGGCCATTAATACCCCTCCAATCAAGGCAATTGATTTTTCTATCAGCCAGTCCCACCATTATATAGATGTTACACCAGAACAAATTTGGAGGCACTCCTATGGAGGGTCCTAATTACCATATAGATGAAATTATATAGTAATTAAGCATCTTCAAGATTAATGGTGTTCCTATTGATGGGATTCACCTCATTCTTTTCCCATTCACTATGAGGGATAGAGCCAAGGCGTGGCTTTCCTCTTTTCCACAAAATTCTATTAACAATTGGAAAAAGCTTCACAAGGTCTTCTTAGCCATGTACTCCCCACCAAGCAAAATGTCATATTTGAGAAGCCATCTCATTAACTTTTTCCAAAGGGATAGAGAGACTTTGTATGATGCGTGGAAGAGATTCAAAGACCCCCAACATCTTTGTCTCATCATGTTCTTAGCAATTGGCTGATTCCTCAAACTTTTTATAATGGATAATTTTATAACACAAGGATGTCCATAGATGCAGCTACAAATGGAGATTTGATGAAAATCCTACAGAGAAGCTTATGCAATCATAGAAGACATGGAAATAGATCATTGCCAATGGAGCAATAAAATGAGAAATCAACCTTCTTTTTCTTCTATTTCTTCTGGGAAGCAATTTGGAATACGCTATGTTGATGTGGTAGATTTTATTGCAACAAAGTTTAATACCTTGTCTTAATAGTTTGAAATGCTAAACTCTCAATCAGCGCATCCAGGCAGTGTATTTTGTGAAGCAAGTGAAGTCCTTCAACAGGCATCTTCCTCAATCTATATTCTTTCCTTCCATTTGAGAAAGTCATAGAACAGTGTGATGTGATATGGGATTATGGGAGCATTTGACCTTACAATCATTATTTGAGCACTTATAATCCT